>CAXIVS010000350.1:0-61127 GCA_964035775.1 Osedax frankpressi | reverse complement strand
CACACAGACAACTTGGCTACATTAATTATTAGATTCCAACATAAGTAATGTCAAAATATGATGTTAAAATAAGGCACATGGAACGAAACTTGTATAAGGGGCCGAGATCGCACCGCGGAAACTAACTTAACATTGGTAAGCATAAGCACCAATCGCGCGAATGTCACACACATTCTCGCACGCAAACAGACACCCACTCAATACAGTTGGTTCTCTGTCTGTCATTACACCAAACACAACGCTCTGATCTCGACTGGAAACAGTATGCTTAGGGAGCAGCATGCAAATGCAACCGTAGGCCAGGCGCTTTGTTGTAGCGTAAGTCACGAGTACACAATTGGTTTGTCTTCTTCTGAAACAAGTGTAGAGATCAATCGATATTTTAAGACGTATATTTATTGCAAACACACATTACTCGGCATGCACACTTGTATGTAGGTAGTGACGGAGATCCGCTTCCTTTTGAGGCATTGCGCATAGCCATGCAATCAATAGCGTGCGATACAGTGATAACTGCCAACAGGCCAGGTCCTTGGCCATACCATGAGCGCTATGCCGACAAACAGGTAACGCCAAAAGCTAGACATAACAGTCATGACGAAGCACCATACGAAAAAAACAAAGGTTCTTCCAAACTACCCAGGCAACTACACGATTATATACTAGACTTGCGTGGGGTGCACCACTTCTCTCGCGTCGTGTTCTGAGAGTTTTTTGTCGTTCACACTTCGGAATCAAATCAGAAGACCTGAAACGAAACAGCAGACATTTGGCAACTTCAGTATGAAAACAAAACCACAAAGCAACTAACAGGGAATAGTCGCATCATATAACGATTGGTATTGAGCTACACAAACCGAACGCCCTACAAATAGTATCGCATTGCAGAGTAAATCTTTATGCGAACGAATGTCTTGTATCACACCGCCTCACGCACTTCGACGACATGTATTTGATTTAACAACAGCTTTTGTTTCATTGCGTTGCGTAGAAGCATTTCGTGTATTCCTAAAAAAAGTTTGGAATGGCATGTAATGCTTCAATGCATGATTGCGTAGCCTGCATACAGCACTCGTGGCGTCGCCGCTAACACGTTTTAGAATTACAGATCGACGAGAGTAGAGTGCCAACATTTAAACGGAACTGCTGTCGTTGAGAGTATATATTATTGCGAAGGTCAATAAAACTAATTTTAAATTAGATACTGCCCAAACTTCTGATTGCATAGGCATAGATGGAAAGCTTAAGACATTGACAACTCATCGAAGAGTGGTATGCGACATGTACAGTGGACTGTGAATGAGAACAAGAATATAAATGTTGTGCCATTTCCGACAAGAATTAGGCACTTGTGTAGCATGCAAACTACATGCTCCTACAGTTGAACATTCATTACGGGAGGCGCGGGTAGTGTAGAGGGTAGCGCGCATCCAACTGGCAAACCGACTGCCCGGGTTTAATAAGAGCGGACACAGCAGGCCTGACATATTTGGAATTAAAATCAATGGACATAGACTAACATTGTTGAATATAATCGATGCTATACGCCACGCATATTGACAAACATCGTACAGAAAAAAGTTCCCGAATGTCGCACAGACCGCTGCACCATAATAAAACTGTAGTCTTATGCGTGTACGTGATGACAACATGAACCTGTGCAAGGGCAGACATTGAAAGAAAGAAGGAGTAGTCGGAAGAAAGCGCCCTCCCCCTCCCCAGTTTGCCTATATCAACGGCGTCGCCATCTTGAAATCTGACGTTGTCAGAACGAAAATAGCGCGTTTGCCGTATTGTCGTGACGTCACAGTAGGGATGTCCCTTCCGGTTTCGCGCCATTACCACGCCGCGCAGCCGAATGCTGGAAAAAGATGCCAGTTTCTTTAATGTAATTTCGGCCGCATCGCTGTGGGATTTACGCCTTTGATGCCAGTGGGGTGAAGGAATGTGGGGATGTGTAAGAATTGAGTCTACTTGTGTCAACGTCTTTAGTCACTGTACATATTATAACGCTCTTTTTATTGTGTTTTTTCTCAGGTGTCTTCGCCAGATGAAGGTTCAGAGACGCATTGTCCAAAGCAGGCGACATCTGACAGCATTACTGGACGACCGGGCGCGATTGGGTGAAGACTGGCGACGCGGGTCAGTCATTTGAAAGTGAGTGAAACCTTGTGTTTATCGAGTACAGCCACTTTGTACAGGTGCAGTATAACATGTTGATGTAATTGTAAATGTAGGCCGATCACCGGGAGAATTAAATATAACTTGACATAGATGTCATGTATAATAACAATTGCGAGTCGACATTAGTCTTAATGTTACAGTTCTCACAAAGACGAGAAAACAAACGAAACATTTTAATTAGGTGATTGATGTAGCTAGTTTTCACGCTATGTGATTGATCAGAACTGATATAAAGAAGATGGTTTAGACTTCGAATAGTTTCCTCGTAACCACTCCAGGTGGTGCTTTTTGGGTCTAGCCGCAATATCTCTCAGTTGTATGCATTCAATCGAATGTGCTCTCATTGTATTAAGAAGTAAATTGGCTGGAGCAAGTGCAAAACATCCAACTATGGCAGTCACATCACCTTGTGAGCGAAGCGAGTTTCTTTTGCACACAGACAACTTGGCTACATTAATTATTAGATTCCAACATAAGTAATGTCAAAATATGATGTTAAAATAAGGCACATGGAACGAAACTTGTATAAGGGGCCGAGATCGCACCGCGGAAACTAACTTAACATTGGTAAGCATAAGCACCAATCGCGCGAATGTCACACACATTCTCGCACGCAAACAGACACCCACTCAATACAGTTGGTTCTCTGTCTGTCATTACACCAAACACAACGCTCTGATCTCGACTGGAAACAGTATGCTTAGGGAGCAGCATGCAAATGCAACCGTAGGCCAGGCGCTTTGTTGTAGCGTAAGTCACGAGTACACAATTGGTTTGTCTTCTTCTGAAACAAGTGTAGAGATCAATCGATATTTTAAGACGTATATTTATTGCAAACACACATTACTCGGCATGCACACTTGTATGTAGGTAGTGACGGAGATCCGCTTCCTTTTGAGGCATTGCGCATAGCCATGCAATCAATAGCGTGCGATACAGTGATAACTGCCAACAGGCCAGGTCCTTGGCCATACCATGAGCGCTATGCCGACAAACAGGTAACGCCAAAAGCTAGACATAACAGTCATGACGAAGCACCATACGAAAAAAACAAAGGTTCTTCCAAACTACCCAGGCAACTACACGATTATATACTAGACTTGCGTGGGGTGCACCACTTCTCTCGCGTCGTGTTCTGAGAGTTTTTTGTCGTTCACACTTCGGAATCAAATCAGAAGACCTGAAACGAAACAGCAGACATTTGGCAACTTCAGTATGAAAACAAAACCACAAAGCAACTAACAGGGAATAGTCGCATCATATAACGATTGGTATTGAGCTACACAAACCGAACGCCCTACAAATAGTATCGCATTGCAGAGTAAATCTTTATGCGAACGAATGTCTTGTATCACACCGCCTCACGCACTTCGACGACATGTATTTGATTTAACAACAGCTTTTGTTTCATTGCGTTGCGTAGAAGCATTTCGTGTATTCCTAAAAAAAGTTTGGAATGGCATGTAATGCTTCAATGCATGATTGCGTAGCCTGCATACAGCACTCGTGGCGTCGCCGCTAACACGTTTTAGAATTACAGATCGACGAGAGTAGAGTGCCAACATTTAAACGGAACTGCTGTCGTTGAGAGTATATATTATTGCGAAGGTCAATAAAACTAATTTTAAATTAGATACTGCCCAAACTTCTGATTGCATAGGCATAGATGGAAAGCTTAAGACATTGACAACTCATCGAAGAGTGGTATGCGACATGTACAGTGGACTGTGAATGAGAACAAGAATATAAATGTTGTGCCATTTCCGACAAGAATTAGGCACTTGTGTAGCATGCAAACTACATGCTCCTACAGTTGAACATTCATTACGGGAGGCGCGGGTAGTGTAGAGGGTAGCGCGCATCCAACTGGCAAACCGACTGCCCGGGTTTAATAAGAGCGGACACAGCAGGCCTGACATATTTGGAATTAAAATCAATGGACATAGACTAACATTGTTGAATATAATCGATGCTATACGCCACGCATATTGACAAACATCGTACAGAAAAAAGTTCCCGAATGTCGCACAGACCGCTGCACCATAATAAAACTGTAGTCTTATGCGTGTACGTGATGACAACATGAACCTGTGCAAGGGCAGACATTGAAAGAAAGAAGGAGTAGTCGGAAGAAAGCGCCCTCCCCCTCCCCAGTTTGCCTATATCAACGGCGTCGCCATCTTGAAATCTGACGTTGTCAGAACGAAAATAGCGCGTTTGCCGTATTGTCGTGACGTCACAGTAGGGATGTCCCTTCCGGTTTCGCGCCATTACCACGCCGCGCAGCCGAATGCTGGAAAAAGATGCCAGTTTCTTTAATGTAATTTCGGCCGCATCGCTGTGGGATTTACGCCTTTGATGCCAGTGGGGTGAAGGAATGTGGGGATGTGTAAGAATTGAGTCTACTTGTGTCAACGTCTTTAGTCACTGTACATATTATAACGCTCTTTTTATTGTGTTTTTTCTCAGGTGTCTTCGCCAGATGAAGGTTCAGAGACGCATTGTCCAAAGCAGGCGACATCTGACAGCATTACTGGACGACCGGGCGCGATTGGGTGAAGACTGGCGACGCGGGTCAGTCATTTGAAAGTGAGTGAAACCTTGTGTTTATCGAGTACAGCCACTTTGTACAGGTGCAGTATAACATGTTGATGTAATTGTAAATGTAGGCCGATCACCGGGAGAATTAAATATAACTTGACATAGATGTCATGTATAATAACAATTGCGAGTCGACATTAGTCTTAATGTTACAGTTCTCACAAAGACGAGAAAACAAACGAAACATTTTAATTAGGTGATTGATGTAGCTAGTTTTCACGCTATGTGATTGATCAGAACTGATATAAAGAAGATGGTTTAGACTTCGAATAGTTTCCTCGTAACCACTCCAGGTGGTGCTTTTTGGGTCTAGCCGCAATATCTCTCAGTTGTATGCATTCAATCGAATGTGCTCTCATTGTATTAAGAAGTAAATTGGCTGGAGCAAGTGCAAAACATCCAACTATGGCAGTCACATCACCTTGTGAGCGAAGCGAGTTTCTTTTGCACACAGACAACTTGGCTACATTAATTATTAGATTCCAACATAAGTAATGTCAAAATATGATGTTAAAATAAGGCACATGGAACGAAACTTGTATAAGGGGCCGAGATCGCACCGCGGAAACTAACTTAACATTGGTAAGCATAAGCACCAATCGCGCGAATGTCACACACATTCTCGCACGCAAACAGACACCCACTCAATACAGTTGGTTCTCTGTCTGTCATTACACCAAACACAACGCTCTGATCTCGACTGGAAACAGTATGCTTAGGGAGCAGCATGCAAATGCAACCGTAGGCCAGGCGCTTTGTTGTAGCGTAAGTCACGAGTACACAATTGGTTTGTCTTCTTCTGAAACAAGTGTAGAGATCAATCGATATTTTAAGACGTATATTTATTGCAAACACACATTACTCGGCATGCACACTTGTATGTAGGTAGTGACGGAGATCCGCTTCCTTTTGAGGCATTGCGCATAGCCATGCAATCAATAGCGTGCGATACAGTGATAACTGCCAACAGGCCAGGTCCTTGGCCATACCATGAGCGCTATGCCGACAAACAGGTAACGCCAAAAGCTAGACATAACAGTCATGACGAAGCACCATACGAAAAAAACAAAGGTTCTTCCAAACTACCCAGGCAACTACACGATTATATACTAGACTTGCGTGGGGTGCACCACTTCTCTCGCGTCGTGTTCTGAGAGTTTTTTGTCGTTCACACTTCGGAATCAAATCAGAAGACCTGAAACGAAACAGCAGACATTTGGCAACTTCAGTATGAAAACAAAACCACAAAGCAACTAACAGGGAATAGTCGCATCATATAACGATTGGTATTGAGCTACACAAACCGAACGCCCTACAAATAGTATCGCATTGCAGAGTAAATCTTTATGCGAACGAATGTCTTGTATCACACCGCCTCACGCACTTCGACGACATGTATTTGATTTAACAACAGCTTTTGTTTCATTGCGTTGCGTAGAAGCATTTCGTGTATTCCTAAAAAAAGTTTGGAATGGCATGTAATGCTTCAATGCATGATTGCGTAGCCTGCATACAGCACTCGTGGCGTCGCCGCTAACACGTTTTAGAATTACAGATCGACGAGAGTAGAGTGCCAACATTTAAACGGAACTGCTGTCGTTGAGAGTATATATTATTGCGAAGGTCAATAAAACTAATTTTAAATTAGATACTGCCCAAACTTCTGATTGCATAGGCATAGATGGAAAGCTTAAGACATTGACAACTCATCGAAGAGTGGTATGCGACATGTACAGTGGACTGTGAATGAGAACAAGAATATAAATGTTGTGCCATTTCCGACAAGAATTAGGCACTTGTGTAGCATGCAAACTACATGCTCCTACAGTTGAACATTCATTACGGGAGGCGCGGGTAGTGTAGAGGGTAGCGCGCATCCAACTGGCAAACCGACTGCCCGGGTTTAATAAGAGCGGACACAGCAGGCCTGACATATTTGGAATTAAAATCAATGGACATAGACTAACATTGTTGAATATAATCGATGCTATACGCCACGCATATTGACAAACATCGTACAGAAAAAAAGTTCCCGAATGTCGCACAGACCGCTGCACCATAATAAAACTGTAGTCTTATGCGTGTACGTGATGACAACATGAACCTGTGCAAGGGCAGACATTGAAAGAAAGAAGGAGTAGTCGGAAGAAAGCGCCCTCCCCCTCCCCAGTTTGCCTATATCAACGGCGTCGCCATCTTGAAATCTGACGTTGTCAGAACGATAATAGCGCGTTTGCCGTATTGTCGTGACGTCACAGTAGGGATGTCCCTTCCGGTTTCGCGCCATTACCACGCCGCGCAGCCGAATGCTGGAAAAAGATGCCAGTTTCTTTAATGTAATTTCGGCCGCATCGCTGTGGGATTTACGCCTTTGATGCCAGTGGGGTGAAGGAATGTGGGGATGTGTAAGAATTGAGTCTACTTGTGTCAACGTCTTTAGTCACTGTACATATTATAACGCTCTTTTTATTGTGTTTTTTCTCAGGTGTCTTCGCCAGATGAAGGTTCAGAGACGCATTGTCCAAAGCATGCGACATCTGACAGCATTACTGGACGACCGGGCGCGATTGGGTGAAGACTGGCGACGCGGGTCAGTCATTTGAAAGTGAGTGAAACCTTGTGTTTATCGAGTACAGCCACTTTGTACAGGTGCAGTATAACATGTTGATGTAATTGTAAATGTAGGCCGATCACCGGGAGAATTAAATATAACTTGACATAGATGTCATGTATAATAACAATTGCGAGTCGACATTAGTCTTAATGTTACAGTTCTCACAAAGACGAGAAAACAAACGAAACATTTTAATTAGGTGATTGATGTAGCTAGTTTTCACGCTATGTGATTGATCAGAACTGATATAAAGAAGATGGTTTAGACTTCGAATAGTTTCCTCGTAACCACTCCAGGTGGTGCTTTTTGGGTCTAGCCGCAATATCTCTCAGTTGTATGCATTCAATCGAATGTGCTCTCATTGTATTAAGAAGTAAATTGGCTGGAGCAAGTGCAAAACATCCAACTATGCCAGTCACATCACCTTGTGAGCGAAGCGAGTTTGTTTTGCACACAAACAACTTGGCTACATTAATTATTAGATTCCAACATAAGTAATGTCAAAATATGATGTTAAAATAAGGCACATGGAACGAAACTTGTATAAGGGGCCGAGATCGCCCCGCGAAAACTAACTTAACATTGGTAAGCATAAGCACCAATCGCGCGAATGTCACACACATTCTCGCACGCAAACAGACACCCACTCAATACAGTTGGTTCTCTGTCTGTCATTACACCAATCACAACGCTCTGATCTCGACTGGAAACAGTATGCTTAGGGAGCAGCATGCAAATGCAACCGTAGGCCAGGCGCTTTGTTGTAGCGTAAGTCACGAGTACACAATTGGTTTGTCTTCTTCTGAAACAAGTGTAGAGATCAATCGATATTTTAAGACGTATATTGATTGCAAACACACATTACTCGGCATGCACACTTGTATGTAGGTAGTGACGGAGATCCGCTTCCTTTTGAGGCATTGCGCATAGCCATGCAATCAATAGCGTGCGATACAGTGATAACTGCCAACAGGCCAGGTCCTTGGCCATACCATGAGCGCTATGCCGACAAACAGGTAACGCCAAAAGCTAGACATAACAGTCATGACGAAGCACCATACGAAAAAAACAAAGGTTCTTCCAAACTACCCAGGCAACTACACGATTATATACTAGACTTGCGAGGGGTGCACCACTTCTCTCGCGTCGTGTTCTGAGAGTTTTTTGTCGTTCACACTTCGGAATCAAATCAGAAGACCTGAAACGAAACAGCAGACATTTGGCAACTTCAGTATGAAAACAAAACCACAAAGCAACTAACAGCGAATAGTCGCATCATATAACGATTGGTATTGAGCTACACAAACCTAACGCCCTACAAATAGTATCGCATTGCAGAGTAAATCTTTGTGCGAACGAATGTCTTGTATCACACCGCCTCACGCACTTCGACGACATGTATTTGATATAACAACAGCTTTTGTTTCATTGCGTTGCGTACAAGCATTTCGTGTATTCATAAAAAAGTTTGGAATGGCATGTAATGCTTCAGATGCATGATTGCGTAGCCTGCATACAGCACTTGTGGCGTCGCCGCTAACACGTTTTAGAATTACATATCGACGAGAGTAGAGTGCCAACATTTAAACGGAACTTCTGTCGTTGAGAGTATATATTATTGCGAAGGTCAATAAAACTAATGTTAAATTAGATACTGCCCAAACCTCTGTTTGCATAGGCATAGATGGAAAGCTTAAGACATTGACCACTCATCGAAGAGTGGTATGCGACATGTACAGTGGACTGTGAATGAGAACAAGAATATAAATGTTGTGCCATTTCCGACAATAATTAGGCACTTGTGTAACATGCAAACTACATGCTCCTACAGTTGAACATTCATTACTGGAGGCGCGGGTAGTGTAGTGGGTAGCGCGCATCCAACTGGCAAACCGACTGCCCGGGTTTAATAAGAGCGGACACAGCAGGCCTGACATATTGGGAATTAAAATCAATGGACATAGACTAACATTGTTGAATATAATCGATGCTATACGCCACGCATATTGACAAACATCGTACAGAAAAAGTTCCCGAATGTCGCACAGACCGCTGCACCATAATAAAACTGTAGTCTTACGCGTGTACGTGATGACAACATGAACCTGTGCAAGGGCAGACATTGAAAGAAAGAAGGAGTAGTCGGAAGAAAGCGCCCTCCCCCTCCCCAGTTTGCCTATATCAACGGCGTCGCCATCTTGAAATCTGACGTTGTCAGAACGAAAATAGCGCGTTTGCCGTATTGTCGTGACGTCACAGTAGGGATGTCCCTTCCGGTTTCGCGCCATTACCACGCCGCGCAGCCGAATGCTGGAAAAAGATGCCAATTTCTTTAATGTAATCTCGGCCGCATCGCTGTGGGATTTACGCCTTTGATGCCAGTGGGGTGAAGGAATGTGGAGATGTGTAATAATTGAGTCTACATGTGTCAACGTCTTTAGTCACTGTGCATATTATAAGGCTCTTTTTATTGTGTTTTTTCTCAGGTGTCTTCGCCAGATGAAGGTTCAGAGACGCATTGTCCAAAGCAGGCGACTTCTGACAGCATTACTGGACGACCGGGCGCGATTGGGTGAAGACTGGCGACGCGGATCAGTCATTTGAAAGTGAGTGAAACCTTGTGTTTATCGAGTACAGCCACTTTGTGCAGGTGCAGCATAACGTGTTGATGTAATTGTAAATGTAGGCCGATCACCGGGAGAACTAAATATAACTTGACATAGATGTCATGTATAATAACAATTGCGAGTGGACATTAGTCTTAATGTTACAGTTCTCACAAAGACGAGAAAACAAACGAAACATTTTAATTAGGTGATTGATGTAGCTAGTTTTCACGCTATGTGATTGATCAGAACTGATATAAAGAAGATGGTTTAGACTTCGAATAGTTTCCTCGTACCCACTCCAGGTGGTGCTTTTTGGGTCTAGCCGCAATATCTCTCAGTTGTATGCATTCAATCGAATGTGCTCTCATTGTATTAAGAAGTAAATTGGCTGGAGCAAGTGCAAAACATCCAACTATGGCAGTCACATCACCTTGTGAGCGAAGCGAGTTTCTTTTGCACACAGACAACTTGGCTACATTAATTATTAGATTCCAACATAAGTAATGTCAAAATATGATGTTAAAATAAGGCACATGGAACGAAACTTGTATAAGGGGCCGAGATCGCACCGCGGAAACTAACTTAACATTGGTAAGCATAAGCACCAATCGCGCGAATGTCACACACATTCTCGCACGCAAACAGACACCCACTCAATACAGTTGGTTCTCTGTCTGTCATTACACCAAACACAACGCTCTGATCTCGACTGGAAACAGTATGCTTAGGGAGCAGCATGCAAATGCAACCGTAGGCCAGGCGCTTTGTTGTAGCGTAAGTCACGAGTACACAATTGGTTTGTCTTCTTCTGAAACAAGTGTAGAGATCAATCGATATTTTAAGACGTATATTTATTGCAAACACACATTACTCGGCATGCACACTTGTATGTAGGTAGTGACGGAGATCCGCTTCCTTTTGAGGCATTGCGCATAGCCATGCAATCAATAGCGTGCGATACAGTGATAACTGCCAACAGGCCAGGTCCTTGGCCATACCATGAGCGCTATGCCGACAAACAGGTAACGCCAAAAGCTAGACATAACAGTCATGACGAAGCACCATACGAAAAAAACAAAGGTTCTTCCAAACTACCCAGGCAACTACACGATTATATACTAGACTTGCGTGGGGTGCACCACTTCTCTCGCGTCGTGTTCTGAGAGTTTTTTGTCGTTCACACTTCGGAATCAAATCAGAAGACCTGAAACGAAACAGCAGACATTTGGCAACTTCAGTATGAAAACAAAACCACAAAGCAACTAACAGGGAATAGTCGCATCATATAACGATTGGTATTGAGCTACACAAACCGAACGCCCTACAAATAGTATCGCATTGCAGAGTAAATCTTTATGCGAACGAATGTCTTGTATCACACCGCCTCACGCACTTCGACGACATGTATTTGATTTAACAACAGCTTTTGTTTCATTGCGTTGCGTAGAAGCATTTCGTGTATTCCTAAAAAAAGTTTGGAATGGCATGTAATGCTTCAATGCATGATTGCGTAGCCTGCATACAGCACTCGTGGCGTCGCCGCTAACACGTTTTAGAATTACAGATCGACGAGAGTAGAGTGCCAACATTTAAACGGAACTGCTGTCGTTGAGAGTATATATTATTGCGAAGGTCAATAAAACTAATTTTAAATTAGATACTGCCCAAACTTCTGATTGCATAGGCATAGATGGAAAGCTTAAGACATTGACAACTCATCGAAGAGTGGTATGCGACATGTACAGTGGACTGTGAATGAGAACAAGAATATAAATGTTGTGCCATTTCCGACAAGAATTAGGCACTTGTGTAGCATGCAAACTACATGCTCCTACAGTTGAACATTCATTACGGGAGGCGCGGGTAGTGTAGAGGGTAGCGCGCATCCAACTGGCAAACCGACTGCCCGGGTTTAATAAGAGCGGACACAGCAGGCCTGACATATTTGGAATTAAAATCAATGGACATAGACTAACATTGTTGAATATAATCGATGCTATACGCCACGCATATTGACAAACATCGTACAGAAAAAAGTTCCCGAATGTCGCACAGACCGCTGCACCATAATAAAACTGTAGTCTTATGCGTGTACGTGATGACAACATGAACCTGTGCAAGGGCAGACATTGAAAGAAAGAAGGAGTAGTCGGAAGAAAGCGCCCTCCCCCTCCCCAGTTTGCCTATATCAACGGCGTCGCCATCTTGAAATCTGACGTTGTCAGAACGAAAATAGCGCGTTTGCCGTATTGTCGTGACGTCACAGTAGGGATGTCCCTTCCGGTTTCGCGCCATTACCACGCCGCGCAGCCGAATGCTGGAAAAAGATGCCAGTTTCTTTAATGTAATTTCGGCCGCATCGCTGTGGGATTTACGCCTTTGATGCCAGTGGGGTGAAGGAATGTGGGGATGTGTAAGAATTGAGTCTACTTGTGTCAACGTCTTTAGTCACTGTACATATTATAACGCTCTTTTTATTGTGTTTTTTCTCAGGTGTCTTCGCCAGATGAAGGTTCAGAGACGCATTGTCCAAAGCAGGCGACATCTGACAGCATTACTGGACGACCGGGCGCGATTGGGTGAAGACTGGCGACGCGGGTCAGTCATTTGAAAGTGAGTGAAACCTTGTGTTTATCGAGTACAGCCACTTTGTACAGGTGCAGTATAACATGTTGATGTAATTGTAAATGTAGGCCGATCACCGGGAGAATTAAATATAACTTGACATAGATGTCATGTATAATAACAATTGCGAGTCGACATTAGTCTTAATGTTACAGTTCTCACAAAGACGAGAAAACAAACGAAACATTTTAATTAGGTGATTGATGTAGCTAGTTTTCACGCTATGTGATTGATCAGAACTGATATAAAGAAGATGGTTTAGACTTCGAATAGTTTCCTCGTAACCACTCCAGGTGGTGCTTTTTGGGTCTAGCCGCAATATCTCTCAGTTGTATGCATTCAATCGAATGTGCTCTCATTGTATTAAGAAGTAAATTGGCTGGAGCAAGTGCAAAACATCCAACTATGCCAGTCACATCACCTTGTGAGCGAAGCGAGTTTGTTTTGCACACAAACAACTTGGCTACATTAATTATTAGATTCCAACATAAGTAATGTCAAAATATGATGTTAAAATAAGGCACATGGAACGAAACTTGTATAAGGGGCCGAGATCGCCCCGCGAAAACTAACTTAACATTGGTAAGCATAAGCACCAATCGCGCGAATGTCACACACATTCTCGGACGCAAACAGACACCCACTCAATACAGTTGGTTCTCTGTCTGTCATTACACCAATCACAACGCTCTGATCTCGACTGGAAACAGTATGCTTAGGGAGCAGCATGCAAATGCAACCGTAGGCCAGGCGCTTTGTTGTAGCGTAAGTCACGAGTACACAATTGGTTTGTCTTCTTCTGAAACAAGTGTAGAGATCAATCGATATTTTAAGACGTATATTGATTGCAAACACACATTACTCGGCATGCACCCTTGTATGTAGGTAGTGACGGAGATCCGCTTCCTTTTGAGGCATTGCGCATAGCCATGCAATCAATAGCGTGCGATACAGTGATAACTGCCAACAGGCCAGGTCCTTGGCCATACCATGAGCGCTATGCCGACAAACAGGTAACGCCAAAAGCTAGACATAACAGTCATGACGAAGCACCATACGAAAAAAACAAAGGTTCTTCCAAACTACCCAGGCAACTACACGATTATATACTAGACTTGCGTGGGGTGCACCACTTCTCTCGCGTCGTGTTCTGAGAGTTTTTTGTCGTTCACACTTCGGAATCAAATCAGAAGACCTGAAACGAAACAGCAGACATTTGGCAACTTCAGTATGAAAACAAAACCACAAAGCAACTAACAGGGAATAGTCGCATCATATAACGATTGGTATTGAGCTACACAAACCGAACGCCCTACAAATAGTATCGCATTGCAGAGTAAATCTTTATGCGAACGAATGTCTTGTATCACACCGCCTCACGCACTTCGACGACATGTATTTGATTTAACAACAGCTTTTGTTTCATTGCGTTGCGTAGAAGCATTTCGTGTATTCCTAAAAAAAGTTTGGAATGGCATGTAATGCTTCAATGCATGATTGCGTAGCCTGCATACAGCACTCGTGGCGTCGCCGCTAACACGTTTTAGAATTACAGATCGACGAGAGTAGAGTGCCAACATTTAAACGGAACTGCTGTCGTTGAGAGTATATATTATTGCGAAGGTCAATAAAACTAATTTTAAATTAGATACTGCCCAAACTTCTGATTGCATAGGCATAGATGGAAAGCTTAAGACATTGACAACTCATCGAAGAGTGGTATGCGACATGTACAGTGGACTGTGAATGAGAACAAGAATATAAATGTTGTGCCATTTCCGACAAGAATTAGGCACTTGTGTAGCATGCAAACTACATGCTCCTACAGTTGAACATTCATTACGGGAGGCGCGGGTAGTGTAGAGGGTAGCGCGCATCCAACTGGCAAACCGACTGCCCGGGTTTAATAAGAGCGGACACAGCAGGCCTGACATATTTGGAATTAAAATCAATGGACATAGACTAACATTGTTGAATATAATCGATGCTATACGCCACGCATATTGACAAACATCGTACAGAAAAAAGTTCCCGAATGTCGCACAGACCGCTGCACCATAATAAAACTGTAGTCTTATGCGTGTACGTGATGACAACATGAACCTGTGCAAGGGCAGACATTGAAAGAAAGAAGGAGTAGTCGGAAGAAAGCGCCCTCCCCCTCCCCAGTTTGCCTATATCAACGGCGTCGCCATCTTGAAATCTGACGTTGTCAGAACGAAAATAGCGCGTTTGCCGTATTGTCGTGACGTCACAGTAGGGATGTCCCTTCCGGTTTCGCGCCATTACCACGCCGCGCAGCCGAATGCTGGAAAAAGATGCCAGTTTCTTTAATGTAATTTCGGCCGCATCGCTGTGGGATTTACGCCTTTGATGCCAGTGGGGTGAAGGAATGTGGGGATGTGTAAGAATTGAGTCTACTTGTGTCAACGTCTTTAGTCACTGTACATATTATAACGCTCTTTTTATTGTGTTTTTTCTCAGGTGTCTTCGCCAGATGAAGGTTCAGAGACGCATTGTCCAAAGCAGGCGACATCTGACAGCATTACTGGACGACCGGGCGCGATTGGGTGAAGACTGGCGACGCGGGTCAGTCATTTGAAAGTGAGTGAAACCTTGTGTTTATCGAGTACAGCCACTTTGTACAGGTGCAGTATAACATGTTGATGTAATTGTAAATGTAGGCCGATCACCGGGAGAATTAAATATAACTTGACATAGATGTCATGTATAATAACAATTGCGAGTCGACATTAGTCTTAATGTTACAGTTCTCACAAAGACGAGAAAACAAACGAAACATTTTAATTAGGTGATTGATGTAGCTAGTTTTCACGCTATGTGATTGATCAGAACTGATATAAAGAAGATGGTTTAGACTTCGAATAGTTTCCTCGTAACCACTCCAGGTGGTGCTTTTTGGGTCTAGCCGCAATATCTCTCAGTTGTATGCATTCAATCGAATGTGCTCTCATTGTATTAAGAAGTAAATTGGCTGGAGCAAGTGCAAAACATCCAACTATGCCAGTCACATCACCTTGTGAGCGAAGCGAGTTTGTTTTGCACACAAACAACTTGGCTACATTAATTATTAGATTCCAACATAAGTAATGTCAAAATATGATGTTAAAATAAGGCACATGGAACGAAACTTGTATAAGGGGCCGAGATCGCCCCGCGAAAACTAACTTAACATTGGTAAGCATAAGCACCAATCGCGCGAATGTCACACACATTCTCGCACGCAAACAGACACCCACTCAATACAGTTGGTTCTCTGTCTGTCATTACACCAATCACAACGCTCTGATCTCGACTGGAAACAGTATGCTTAGGGAGCAGCATGCAAATGCAACCGTAGGCCAGGCGCTTTGTTGTAGCGTAAGTCACGAGTACACAATTGGTTTGTCTTCTTCTGAAACAAGTGTAGAGATCAATCGATATTTTAAGACGTATATTGATTGCAAACACACATTAGTCGGCATGCACACTTGTATGTAGGTAGTGACGGAGATCCGCTTCCTTTTGAGGCATTGCGCATAGCCATGCAATCAATAGCGTGCGATACAGTGATAACTGCCAACAGGCCAGGTCCTTGGCCATACCATGAGCGCTATGCCGACAAACAGGTAACGCCAAAAGCTAGACATAACAGTCATGACGAAGCACCATACGAAAAAAACAAAGGTTCTTCCAAACTACCCAGGCAACTACACGATTATATACTAGACTTGCGTGGGGTGCACCACTTCTCTCGCGTCGTGTTCTGAGAGTTTTTTGTCGTTCACACTTCGGAATCAAATCAGAAGACCTGAAACGAAACAGCAGACATTTGGCAACTTCAGTATGAAAACAAAACCACAAAGCAACTAACAGGGAATAGTCGCATCATATAACGATTGGTATTGAGCTACACAAACCGAACGCCCTACAAATAGTATCGCATTGCAGAGTAAATCTTTATGCGAACGAATGTCTTGTATCACACCGCCTCACGCACTTCGACGACATGTATTTGATTTAACAACAGCTTTTGTTTCATTGCGTTGCGTAGAAGCATTTCGTGTATTCCTAAAAAAAGTTTGGAATGGCATGTAATGCTTCAATGCATGATTGCGTAGCCTGCATACAGCACTCGTGGCGTCGCCGCTAACACGTTTTAGAATTACAGATCGACGAGAGTAGAGTGCCAACATTTAAACGGAACTGCTGTCGTTGAGAGTATATATTATTGCGAAGGTCAATAAAACTAATTTTAAATTAGATACTGCCCAAACTTCTGATTGCATAGGCATAGATGGAAAGCTTAAGACATTGACAACTCATCGAAGAGTGGTATGCGACATGTACAGTGGACTGTGAATGAGAACAAGAATATAAATGTTGTGCCATTTCCGACAAGAATTAGGCACTTGTGTAGCATGCAAACTACATGCTCCTACAGTTGAACATTCATTACGGGAGGCGCGGGTAGTGTAGAAGGTAGCGCGCATCCAACTGGCAAACCGACTGCCCGGGTTTAATAAGAGCGGACACAGCAGGCCTGACATATTTGGAATTAAAATCAATGGACATAGACTAACATTGTTGAATATAATCGATGCTATACGCCACGCATATTGACAAACATCGTACAGAAAAAAGTTCCCGAATGTCGCACAGACCGCTGCACCATAATAAAACTGTAGTCTTATGCGTGTACGTGATGACAACATGAACCTGTGCAAGGGCAGACATTGAAAGAAAGAAGGAGTAGTCGGAAGAAAGCGCCCTCCCCCTCCCCAGTTTGCCTATATCAACGGCGTCGCCATCTTGAAATCTGACGTTGTCAGAACGAAAATAGCGCGTTTGCCGTATTGTCGTGACGTCACAGTAGGGATGTCCCTTCCGGTTTCGCGCCATTACCACGCCGCGCAGCCGAATGCTGGAAAAAGATGCCAGTTTCTTTAATGTAATTTCGGCCGCATCGCTGTGGGATTTACGCCTTTGATGCCAGTGGGGTGAAGGAATGTGGGGATGTGTAAGAATTGAGTCTACTTGTGTCAACGCCTTTAGTCACTGTACATATTATAACGCTCTTTTTATTGTGTTTTTTCTCAGGTGTCTTCGCCAGATGAAGGTTCAGAGACGCATTGTCCAAAGCAGGCGACATCTGACAGCATTACTGGACGACCGGGCGCGATTGGGTGAAGACTGGCGACGCGGGTCAGTCATTTGAAAGTGAGTGAAACCTTGTGTTTATCGAGTACAGCCACTTTGTACAGGTGCAGTATAACATGTTGATGTAATTGTAAATGTAGGCCGATCACCGGGAGAATTAAATATAACTTGACATAGATGTCATGTATAATAACAATTGCGAGTCGACATTAGTCTTAATGTTACAGTTCTCACAAAGACGAGAAAACAAACGAAACATTTTAATTAGGTGATTGATGTAGCTAGTTTTCACGCTATGTGATTGATCAGAACTGATATAAAGAAGATGGTTTAGACTTCGAATAGTTTCCTCGTAACCACTCCAGGTGGTGCTTTTTGGGTCTAGCCGCAATATCTCTCAGTTGTATGCATTCAATCGAATGTGCTCTCATTGTATTAAGAAGTAAATTGGCTGGAGCAAGTGCAAAACATCCAACTATGCCAGTCACATCACCTTGTGAGCGAAGCGAGTTTGTTTTGCACACAAACAACTTGGCTACATTAATTATTAGATTCCAACATAAGTAATGTCAAAATATGATGTTAAAATAAGGCACATGGAACGAAACTTGTATAAGGGGCCGAGATCGCACCGCGGAAACTAACTTAACATTGGTAAGCATAAGCACCAATCGCGCGAATGTCACACACATTCTCGCACGCAAACAGACACCCACTCAATACAGTTGGTTCTCTGTCTGTCATTACACCAAACACAACGCTCTGCTCTCGACTGGAAACAGTATGCTTAGGGAGCAGCATGCAAATGCAACCGTAGGCCAGGCGCTTTGTTGTAGCGTAAGTCACGAGTACACAATTGGTTTGTCTTCTTCTGAAACAAGTGTAGAGATCAATCGATATTTTAAGACGTATATTTATTGCAAACACACATTACTCGGCATGCACACTTGTATGTAGGTAGTGACGGAGATCCGCTTCCTTTTGAGGCATTGCGCATAGCCATGCAATCAATAGCGTGCGATACAGTGATAACTGCCAACAGGCCAGGTCCTTGGCCATACCATGAGCGCTATGCCGACAAACAGGTAACGCCAAAAGCTAGACATAACAGTCATGACGAAGCACCATACGAAAAAAACAAAGGTTCTTCCAAACTACCCAGGCAACTACACGATTATATACTAGACTTGCGTGGGGTGCACCACTTCTCTCGCGTCGTGTTCTGAGAGTTTTTTGTCGTTCACACTTCGGAATCAAATCAGAAGACCTGAAACGAAACAGCAGACATTTGGCAACTTCAGTATGAAAACAAAACCACAAAGCAACTAACAGGGAATAGTCGCATCATATAACGATTGGTATTGAGCTACACAAACCGAACGCCCTACAAATAGTATCGCATTGCAGAGTAAATCTTTATGCGAACGAATGTCTTGTATCACACCGCCTCACGCACTTCGACGACATGTATTTGATTTAACAACAGCTTTTGTTTCATTGCGTTGCGTAGAAGCATTTCGTGTATTCCTAAAAAAAGTTTGAAATGGCATGTAATGCTTCAATGCATGATTGCGTAGCCTGCATACAGCACTCGTGGCGTCGCCGCTAACACGTTTTAGAATTACAGATCGACGAGAGTAGAGTGCCAACATTTAAACGGAACTGCTGTCGTTGAGAGTATATATTATTGCGAAGGTCAATAAAACTAATTTTAAATTAGATACTGCCCAAACTTCTGATTGCATAGGCATAGATGGAAAGCTTAAGACATTGACAACTCATCGAAGAGTGGTATGCGACATGTACAGTGGACTGTGAATGAGAACAAGAATATAAATGTTGTGCCATTTCCGACAAGAATTAGGCACTTGTGTAGCATGCAAACTACATGCTCCTACAGTTGAACATTCATTACGGGAGGCGCGGGTAGTGTAGAAGGTAGCGCGCATCCAACTGGCAAACCGACTGCCCGGGTTTAATAAGAGCGGACACAGCAGGCCTGACATATTTGGAATTAAAATCAATGGACATAGACTAACATTGTTGAATATAATCGATGCTATACGCCACGCATATTGACAAACATCGTACAGAAAAAAGTTCCCGAATGTCGCACAGACCGCTGCACCATAATAAAACTGTAGTCTTATGCGTGTACGTGATGACAACATGAACCTGTGCAAGGGCAGACATTGAAAGAAAGAAGGAGTAGTCGGAAGAAAGCGCCCTCCCCCTCCCCAGTTTGCCTATATCAACGGCGTCGCCATCTTGAAATCTGACGTTGTCAGAACGAAAATAGCGCGTTTGCCGTATTGTCGTGACGTCACAGTAGGGATGTCCCTTCCGGTTTCGCGCCATTACCACGCCGCGCAGCCGAATGCTGGAAAAAGATGCCAGTTTCTTTAATGTAATTTCGGCCGCATCGCTGTGGGATTTACGCCTTTGATGCCAGTGGGGTGAAGGAATGTGGGGATGTGTAAGAATTGAGTCTACTTGTGTCAACGCCTTTAGTCACTGTACATATTATAACGCTCTTTTTATTGTGTTTTTTCTCAGGTGTCTTCGCCAGATGAAGGTTCAGAGACGCATTGTCCAAAGCAGGCGACATCTGACAGCATTACTGGACGACCGGGCGCGATTGGGTGAAGACTGGCGACGCGGGTCAGTCATTTGAAAGTGAGTGAAACCTTGTGTTTATCGAGTACAGCCACTTTGTACAGGTGCAGTATAACATGTTGATGTAATTGTAAATGTAGGCCGATCACCGGGAGAATTAAATATAACTTGACATAGATGTCATGTATAATAACAATTGCGAGTCGACATTAGTCTTAATGTTACAGTTCTCACAAAGACGAGAAAACAAACGAAACATTTTAATTAGGTGATTGATGTAGCTAGTTTTCACGCTATGTGATTGATCAGAACTGATATAAAGAAGATGGTTTAGACTTCGAATAGTTTCCTCGTAACCACTCCAGGTGGTGCTTTTTGGGTCTAGCCGCAATATCTCTCAGTTGTATGCATTCAATCGAATGTGCTCTCATTGTATTAAGAAGTAAATTGGCTGGAGCAAGTGCAAAACATCCAACTATGCCAGTCACATCACCTTGTGAGCGAAGCGAGTTTGTTTTGCACACAAACAACTTGGCTACATTAATTATTAGATTCCAACATAAGTAATGTCAAAATATGATGTTAAAATAAGGCACATGGAACGAAACTTGTATAAGGGGCCGAGATCGCACCGCGGAAACTAACTTAACATTGGTAAGCATAAGCACCAATCGCGCGAATGTCACACACATTCTCGCACGCAAACAGACACCCACTCAATACAGTTGGTTCTCTGTCTGTCATTACACCAAACACAACGCTCTGCTCTCGACTGGAAACAGTATGCTTAGGGAGCAGCATGCAAATGCAACCGTAGGCCAGGCGCTTTGTTGTAGCGTAAGTCACGAGTACACAATTGGTTTGTCTTCTTCTGAAACAAGTGTAGAGATCAATCGATATTTTAAGACGTATATTTATTGCAAACACACATTACTCGGCATGCACACTTGTATGTAGGTAGTGACGGAGATCCGCTTCCTTTTGAGGCATTGCGCATAGCCATGCAATCAATAGCGTGCGATACAGTGATAACTGCCAACAGGCCAGGTCCTTGGCCATACCATGAGCGCTATGCCGACAAACAGGTAACGCCAAAAGCTAGACATAACAGTCATGACGAAGCACCATACGAAAAAAACAAAGGTTCTTCCAAACTACCCAGGCAACTACACGATTATATACTAGACTTGCGTGGGGTGCACCACTTCTCTCGCGTCGTGTTCTGAGAGTTTTTTGTCGTTCACACTTCGGAATCAAATCAGAAGACCTGAAACGAAACAGCAGACATTTGGCAACTTCAGTATGAAAACAAAACCACAAAGCAACTAACAGGGAATAGTCGCATCATATAACGATTGGTATTGAGCTACACAAACCGAACGCCCTACAAATAGTATCGCATTGCAGAGTAAATCTTTATGCGAACGAATGTCTTGTATCACACCGCCTCACGCACTTCGACGACATGTATTTGATTTAACAACAGCTTTTGTTTCATTGCGTTGCGTAGAAGCATTTCGTGTATTCCTAAAAAAAGTTTGGAATGGCATGTAATGCTTCAATGCATGATTGCGTAGCCTGCATACAGCACTCGTGGCGTCGCCGCTAACACGTTTTAGAATTACAGATCGACGAGAGTAGAGTGCCAACATTTAAACGGAACTGCTGTCGTTGAGAGTATATATTATTGCGAAGGTCAATAAAACTAATTTTAAATTAGATACTGCCCAAACTTCTGATTGCATAGGCATAGATGGAAAGCTTAAGACATTGACAACTCATCGAAGAGTGGTATGCGACATGTACAGTGGACTGTGAATGAGAACAAGAATATAAATGTTGTGCCATTTCCGACAAGAATTAGGCACTTGTGTAGCATGCAAACTACATGCTCCTACAGTTGAACATTCATTACGGGAGGCGCGGGTAGTGTAGAAGGTAGCGCGCATCCAACTGGCAAACCGACTGCCCGGGTTTAATAAGAGCGGACACAGCAGGCCTGACATATTTGGAATTAAAATCAATGGACATAGACTAACATTGTTGAATATAATCGATGCTATACGCCACGCATATTGACAAACATCGTACAGAAAAAAGTTCCCGAATGTCGCACAGACCGCTGCACCATAATAAAACTGTAGTCTTATGCGTGTACGTGATGACAACATGAACCTGTGCAAGGGCAGACATTGAAAGAAAGAAGGAGTAGTCGGAAGAAAGCGCCCTCCCCCTCCCCAGTTTGCCTATATCAACGGCGTCGCCATCTTGAAATCTGACGTTGTCAGAACGAAAATAGCGCGTTTGCCGTATTGTCGTGACGTCACAGTAGGGATGTCCCTTCCGGTTTCGCGCCATTACCACGCCGCGCAGCCGAATGCTGGAAAAAGATGCCAGTTTCTTTAATGTAATTTCGGCCGCATCGCTGTGGGATTTACGCCTTTGATGCCAGTGGGGTGAAGGAATGTGGGGATGTGTAAGAATTGAGTCTACTTGTGTCAACGCCTTTAGTCACTGTACATATTATAACGCTCTTTTTATTGTGTTTTTTCTCAGGTGTCTTCGCCAGATGAAGGTTCAGAGACGCATTGTCCAAAGCAGGCGACATCTGACAGCATTACTGGACGACCGGGCGCGATTGGGTGAAGACTGGCGACGCGGGTCAGTCATTTGAAAGTGAGTGAAACCTTGTGTTTATCGAGTACAGCCACTTTGTACAGGTGCAGTATAACATGTTGATGTAATTGTAAATGTAGGCCGATCACCGGGAGAATTAAATATAACTTGACATAGATGTCATGTATAATAACAATTGCGAGTCGACATTAGTCTTAATGTTACAGTTCTCACAAAGACGAGAAAACAAACGAAACATTTTAATTAGGTGATTGATGTAGCTAGTTTTCACGCTATGTGATTGATCAGAACTGATATAAAGAAGATGGTTTAGACTTCGAATAGTTTCCTCGTAACCACTCCAGGTGGTGCTTTTTGGGTCTAGCCGCAATATCTCTCAGTTGTATGCATTCAATCGAATGTGCTCTCATTGTATTAAGAAGTAAATTGGCTGGAGCAAGTGCAAAACATCCAACTATGCCAGTCACATCACCTTGTGAGCGAAGCGAGTTTGTTTTGCACACAAACAACTTGGCTACATTAATTATTAGATTCCAACATAAGTAATGTCAAAATATGATGTTAAAATAAGGCACATGGAACGAAACTTGTATAAGGGGCCGAGATCGCCCCGCGAAAACTAACTTAACATTGGTAAGCATAAGCACTAATCGCGCGAATGTCACACACATTCTCGCATGCAAACAGACACCCACTCAATACAGTTGGTTCTCTGTCTGTCATTACACCAATCACAACGCTCTGATCTCGACTGGAAACAGTATGCTTAGGGAGCAGCATGGAAATGCAACCGTAGGCCAGGCGCTTTGATGTAGCGTAAGTCACGAGTACACAATTGGTTTGTCTTCTTCTGAAACAAATGTAGAGATCAATCGATATTTTAAGACGTATATTGATTGCAAACACACATTACTCGGCATGCACACTTGTATGTAGGTAGTGACGGAGATCCGCTTCCTTTTGAGGCATTGCGCATAGCCATGCAATCAATAGCGTGCGATACAGTGATAACTGCCAACAGGCCAGGTCGTTGGCCATACCATGAGCGCTATGCCGACAAACAGGTAACGCCAAAAGCTAGACATAACAGTCATGACGAAGCACCATACGAAAAAAACAAAGGTTCTTCCAAACTACCCAGGCAACTACACGATTATATACTAGACTTGCGTGGGGTGCACCACTTCTCTCGCGTCGTGTTCTGAGAGTTTTTTGTCGTTCACACTTCGGAATCAAATCAGAAGACCTGAAACGAAACAGCAGACATTTGGCAACTTCAGTATGAAAACAAAACCACAAAGCAACTAACAGGGAATAGTCGCATCATATAACGATTGGTATTGAGCTACACAAACCGAACGCCCTACAAATAGTATCGCATTGCAGAGTAAATCTTTATGCGAACGAATGTCTTGTATCACACCGCCTCACGCACTTCGACGACATGTATTTGATTTAACAACAGCTTTTGTTTCATTGCGTTGCGTAGAAACATTTCGTGTATTCCTAAAAAAAGTTTGGAATGGCATGTAATGCTTCAATGCATGATTGCGTAGCCTGCATACAGCACTCGTGGCGTCGCCGCTAACACGTTTTAGAATTACAGATCGACGAGATTAGAGTGCCAACATTTAAACGGAACTGCTGTCGTTGAGAGTATATATTATTGCGAAGGTCAATAAAACTAATGTTAAATTAGATACTGCCCAAACTTCTGATTGCATAGGCATAGATGGAAAGCTTAAGACATTGACAACTCATCGAAGAGTGGTATGCGACATGTACAGTGGACTGTGAATGAGAACAAGAATATAAATGTTGTGCCATTTCCGACAAGAATTAGGCACTTGTGTAGCATGCAAACTACATGCTCCTACAGTTGAACATTCATTACGGGAGGCGCGGGTAGTGTAGTGGGTAGCGCGCATCCAACTGGCAAACCGACTGCCCGGGTTTAATAAGAGCGGACACAGCAGGCCTGACATATTTGGAATTAAAATCAATGGACATAGACTAACATTGTTGAATATAATCGATGCTATACGCCACGCATATTGACAAACATCGTACAGAAAAAAGTTCCCGAATGTCGCACAGACCGCTGCACCATAATAAAACTGTAGTCTTATGCGTGTACGTGATGACGACATGAACCTGTGCAAGGGCAGACATTGAAAGAAAGAAGGAGTAGTCGGAAGAAAGCGCCCTCCCCCTCCCCAGTTTGCCTATATCAACGGCGTCGCCATCTTGAAATCTGACGTTGTCAGAACGAAAATAGCGCGTTTGCCGTATTGTCGTGACGTCACAGTAGGGATGTCCCTTCCGGTTTCGCGCCATTACCACGCCGCGCAGCCGAATGCTGGAAAAAGATGCCAGTTTCTTTAATGTAATTTCGGCCGCATCGCTGTGGGATTTACGCCTTTGATGCCAGTGGGGTGAAGGAATGTGGGGATGTGTAAGAATTGAGTCTACTTGTGTCAACGTCTTTAGTCACTGTACATATTATAACGCTCTTTTTATTGTGTTTTTTCTCAGGTGTCTTCGCCAGATGAAGGTTCAGAGACGCATTGTCCAAAGCAGACGACTTCTGACAGCATTACTGGACGACCGGGCGCGATTGGGTGAAGACTGGCGACGCGGGTCAGTCATTTGAAAGTGAGTGAAACCTTGTGTTTATCGAGTACAGCCACTTTGTACAGGTGCAGTATAACATGTTGATGTAATTGTAAATGTAGGCCGATCACCGGGAGAATTAAATATAACTTGACATAGATGTCATGTATAATAACAATTGCGAGTCGACATTAGTCTTAATGTTACAGTTCTCACAAAGACGAGAAAACAAACGAAACATTTTAATTAGGTGATTGATGTAGCTAGTTTTCACGCTATGTGATTGATCAGAACTGATATAAAGAAGATGGTTTAGACTTCGAATAGTTTCCTCGTAACCACTCCAGGTGGTGCTTTTTGGGTCTAGCCGCAATATCTCTCAGTTGTATGCATTCAATCGAATGTGCTCTCATTGTATTAAGAAGTAAATTGGCTGGAGCAAGTGCAAAACATCCAACTATGCCAGTCACATCACCTTGTGAGCGAAGCGAGTTTGTTTTGCACACAAACAACTTGGCTACATTAATTATTAGATTCCAACATAAGTAATGTCAAAATATGATGTTAAAATAAGGCACATGGAACGAAACTTGTATAAGGGGCCGAGATCGCCCCGCGAAAACTAACTTAACATTGGTAAGCATAAGCACTAATCGCGCGAATGTCACACACATTCTCGCACGCAAACAGACACCCACTCAATACAGTTGGTTCTCTGTCTGTCATTACACCAATCACAACGCTCTGATCTCGACTGGAAACAGTATGCTTAGGGAGCAGCATGCAAATGCAACCGTAGGCCAGGCGCTTTGATGTAGCGTAAGTCACGAGTACACAATTGGTTTGTCTTCTTCTGAAACAAATGTAGAGATCAATCGATATTTTAAGACGTATATTGATTGCAAACACACATTACTCGGCATGCACACTTGTATGTAGGTAGTGACGGAGATCCGCTTCCTTTTGAGGCATTGCGCATAGCCATGCAATCAATAGCGTGCGATACAGTGATAACTGCCAACAGGCCAGGTCGTTGGCCATACCATGAGCGCTATGCCGACAAACAGGTAACGCCAAAAGCTAGACATAACAGTCATGACGAAGCACCATACGAAAAAAACAAAGGTTCTTCCAAACTACCCAGGCAACTACACGATTATATACTAGACTTGCGTGGGGTGCACCACTTCTCTCGCGTCGTGTTCTGAGAGTTTTTTGTCGTTCACACTTCGGAATCAAATCAGAAGACCTGAAACGAAACAGCAGACATTTGGCAACTTCAGTATGAAAACAAAACCACAAAGCAACTAACAGGGAATAGTCGCATCATATAACGATTGGTATTGAGCTACACAAACCGAACGCCCTACAAATAGTATCGCATTGCAGAGTAAATCTTTATGCGAACGAATGTCTTGTATCACACCGCCTCACGCACTTCGACGACATGTATTTGATTTAACAACAGCTTTTGTTTCATTGCGTTGCGTAGAAGCATTTCGTGTATTCCTAAAAAAAGTTTGGAATGGCATGTAATGCTTCAATGCATGATTGCGTAGCCTGCATACAGCACTCGTGGCGTCGCCGCTAACACGTTTTAGAATTACAGATCGACGAGATTAGAGTGCCAACATTTAAACGGAACTGCTGTCGTTGAGAGTATATATTATTGCGAAGGTCAATAAAACTAATGTTAAATTAGATACTGCCCAAACTTCTGATTGCATAGGCATAGATGGAAAGCTTAAGACATTGACAACTCATCGAAGAGTGGTATGCGACATGTACAGTGGACTGTGAATGAGAACAAGAATATAAATGTTGTGCCATTTCCGACAAGAATTAGGCACTTGTGTAGCATGCAAACTACATGCTCCTACAGTTGAACATTCATTACGGGAGGCGCGGGTAGTGTAGTGGGTAGCGCGCATCCAACTGGCAAACCGACTGCCCGGGTTTAATAAGAGCGGACACAGCAGGCCTGACATATTTGGAATTAAAATCAATGGACATAGACTAACATTGTTGAATATAATCGATGCTATACGCCACGCATATTGACAAACATCGTACAGAAAAAAGTTCCCGAATGTCGCACAGACCGCTGCACCATAATAAAACTGTAGTCTTATGCGTGTACGTGATGACGACATGAACCTGTGCAAGGGCAGACATTGAAAGAAAGAAGGAGTAGTCGGAAGAAAGCGCCCTCCCCCTCCCCAGTTTGCCTATATCAACGGCGTCGCCATCTTGAAATCTGACGTTGTCAGAACGAAAATAGCGCGTTTGCCGTATTGTCGTGACGTCACAGTAGGGATGTCCCTTCCGGTTTCGCGCCATTACCACGCCGCGCAGCCGAATGCTGGAAAAAGATGCCAGTTTCTTTAATGTAATTTCGGCCGCATCGCTGTGGGATTTACGCCTTTGATGCCAGTGGGGTGAAGGAATGTGGGGATGTGTAAGAATTGAGTCTACTTGTGTCAACGTCTTTAGTCACTGTACATATTATAACGCTCTTTTTATTGTGTTTTTTTTCTCAGGTGTCTTCGCCAGATGAAGGTTCAGAGACGCATTGTCCAAAGCAGACGACTTCTGACAGCATTACTGGACGACCGGGCGCGATTGGGTGAAGACTGGCGACGCGGGTCAGTCATTTGAAAGTGAGTGAAACCTTGTGTTTATCGAGTACAGCCACTTTGTACAGGTGCAGTATAACATGTTGATGTAATTGTAAATGTAGGCCGATCACCGGGAGAATTAAATATAACTTGACATAGATGTCATGTATAATAACAATTGCGAGTCGACATTAGTCTTAATGTTACAGTTCTCACAAAGACGAGAAAACAAACGAAACATTTTAATTAGGTGATTGATGTAGCTAGTTTTCACGCTATGTGATTGATCAGAACTGATATAAAGAAGATGGTTTAGACTTCGAATAGTTTCCTCGTAACCACTCCAGGTGGTGCTTTTTGGGTCTAGCCGCAATATCTCTCAGTTGTATGCATTCAATCGAATGTGCTCTCATTGTATTAAGAAGTAAATTGGCTGGAGCAAGTGCAAAACATCCAACTATGCCAGTCACATCACCTTGTGAGCGAAGCGAGTTTGTTTTGCACACAAACAACTTGGCTACATTAATTATTAGATTCCAACATAAGTAATGTCAAAATATGATGTTAAAATAAGGCACATGGAACGAAACTTGTATAAGGGGCCGAGATCGCCCCGCGAAAACTAACTTAACATTGGTAAGCATAAGCACTAATCGCGCGAATGTCACACACATTCTCGCACGCAAACAGACACCCACTCAATACAGTTGGTTCTCTGTCTGTCATTACACCAATCACAACGCTCTGATCTCGACTGGAAACAGTATGCTTAGGGAGCAGCATGCAAATGCAACCGTAGGCCAGGCGCTTTGATGTAGCGTAAGTCACGAGTACACAATTGGTTTGTCTTCTTCTGAAACAAATGTAGAGATCAATCGATATTTTAAGACGTATATTGATTGCAAACACACATTACTCGGCATGCACACTTGTATGTAGGTAGTGACGGAGATCCGCTTCCTTTTGAGGCATTGCGCATAGCCATGCAATCAATAGCGTGCGATACAGTGATAACTGCCAACAGGCCAGGTCGTTGGCCATACCATGAGCGCTATGCCGACAAACAGGTAACGCCAAAAGCTAGACATAACAGTCATGACGAAGCACCATACGAAAAAAACAAAGGTTCTTCCAAACTACCCAGGCAACTACACGATTATATACTAGACTTGCGTGGGGTGCACCACTTCTCTCGCGTCGTGTTCTGAGAGTTTTTTGTCGTTCACACTTCGGAATCAAATCAGAAGACCTGAAACGAAACAGCAGACATTTGGCAACTTCAGTATGAAAACAAAACCACAAAGCAACTAACAGGGAATAGTCGCATCATATAACGATTGGTATTGAGCTACACAAACCGAACGCCCTACAAATAGTATCGCATTGCAGAGTAAATCTTTATGCGAACGAATGTCTTGTATCACACCGCCTCACGCACTTCGACGACATGTATTTGATTTAACAACAGCTTTTGTTTCATTGCGTTGCGTAGAAGCATTTCGTGTATTCCTAAAAAAAGTTTGGAATGGCATGTAATGCTTCAATGCATGATTGCGTAGCCTGCATACAGCACTCGTGGCGTCGCCGCTAACACGTTTTAGAATTACAGATCGACGAGATTAGAGTGCCAACATTTAAACGGAACTGCTGTCGTTGAGAGTATATATTATTGCGAAGGTCAATAAAACTAATGTTAAATTAGATACTGCCCAAACTTCTGATTGCATAGGCATAGATGGAAAGCTTAAGACATTGACAACTCATCGAAGAGTGGTATGCGACATGTACAGTGGACTGTGAATGAGAACAAGAATATAAATGTTGTGCCATTTCCGACAAGAATTAGGCACTTGTGTAGCATGCAAACTACATGCTCCTACAGTTGAACATTCATTACGGGAGGCGCGGGTAGTGTAGTGGGTAGCGCGCATCCAACTGGCAAACCGACTGCCCGGGTTTAATAAGAGCGGACACAGCAGGCCTGACATATTTGGAATTAAAATCAATGGACATAGACTAACATTGTTGAATATAATCGATGCTATACGCCACGCATATTGACAAACATCGTACAGAAAAAAGTTCCCGAATGTCGCACAGACCGCTGCACCATAATAAAACTGTAGTCTTATGCGTGTACGTGATGACGACATGAACCTGTGCAAGGGCAGACATTGAAAGAAAGAAGGAGTAGTCGGAAGAAAGCGCCCTCCCCCTCCCCAGTTTGCCTATATCAACGGCGTCGCCATCTTGAAATCTGACGTTGTCAGAACGAAAATAGCGCGTTTGCCGTATTGTCGTGACGTCACAGTAGGGATGTCCCTTCCGGTTTCGCGCCATTACCACGCCGCGCAGCCGAATGCTGGAAAAAGATGCCAGTTTCTTTAATGTAATTTCGGCCGCATCGCTGTGGGATTTACGCCTTTGATGCCAGTGGGGTGAAGGAATGTGGGGATGTGTAAGAATTGAGTCTACTTGTGTCAACGTCTTTAGTCACTGTACATATTATAACGCTCTTTTTATTGTGTTTTTTCTCAGGTGTCTTCGCCAGATGAAGGTTCAGAGACGCATTGTCCAAAGCAGACGACTTCTGACAGCATTACTGGACGACCGGGCGCGATTGGGTGAAGACTGGCGACGCGGGTCAGTCATTTGAAAGTGAGTGAAACCTTGTGTTTATCGAGTACAGCCACTTTGTACAGGTGCAGTATAACATGTTGATGTAATTGTAAATGTAGGCCGATCACCGGGAGAATTAAATATAACTTGACATAGATGTCATGTATAATAACAATTGCGAGTCGACATTAGTCTTAATGTTACAGTTCTCACAAAGACGAGAAAACAAACGAAACATTTTAATTAGGTGATTGATGTAGCTAGTTTTCACGCTATGTGATTGATCAGAACTGATATAAAGAAGATGGTTTAGACTTCGAATAGTTTCCTCGTAACCACTCCAGGTGGTGCTTTTTGGGTCTAGCCGCAATATCTCTCAGTTGTATGCATTCAATCGAATGTGCTCTCATTGTATTAAGAAGTAAATTGGCTGGAGCAAGTGCAAAACATCCAACTATGCCAGTCACATCACCTTGTGAGCGAAGCGAGTTTGTTTTGCACACAAACAACTTGGCTACATTAATTATTAGATTCCAACATAAGTAATGTCAAAATATGATGTTAAAATAAGGCACATGGAACGAAACTTGTATAAGGGGCCGAGATCGCCCCGCGAAAACTAACTTAACATTGGTAAGCATAAGCACTAATCGCGCGAATGTCACACACATTCTCGCACGCAAACAGACACCCACTCAATACAGTTGGTTCTCTGTCTGTCATTACACCAATCACAACGCTCTGATCTCGACTGGAAACAGTATGCTTAGGGAGCAGCATGGAAATGCAACCGTAGGCCAGGCGCTTTGATGTAGCGTAAGTCACGAGTACACAATTGGTTTGTCTTCTTCTGAAACAAATGTAGAGATCAATCGATATTTTAAGACGTATATTGATTGCAAACACACATTACTCGGCATGCACACTTGTATGTAGGTAGTGACGGAGATCCGCTTCCTTTTGAGGCATTGCGCATAGCCATGCAATCAATAGCGTGCGATACAGTGATAACTGCCAACAGGCCAGGTCGTTGGCCATACCATGAGCGCTATGCCGACAAACAGGTAACGCCAAAAGCTAGACATAACAGTCATGACGAAGCACCATACGAAAAAAACAAAGGTTCTTCCAAACTACCCAGGCAACTACACGATTATATACTAGACTTGCGTGGGGTGCACCACTTCTCTCGCGTCGTGTTCTGAGAGTTTTTTGTCGTTCACACTTCGGAATCAAATCAGAAGACCTGAAACGAAACAGCAGACATTTGGCAACTTCAGTATGAAAACAAAACCACAAAGCAACTAACAGGGAATAGTCGCATCATATAACGATTGGTATTGAGCTACACAAACCGAACGCCCTACAAATAGTATCGCATTGCAGAGTAAATCTTTATGCGAACGAATGTCTTGTATCACACCGCCTCACGCACTTCGACGACATGTATTTGATTTAACAACAGCTTTTGTTTCATTGCGTTGCGTAGAAGCATTTCGTGTATTCCTAAAAAAAGTTTGGAATGGCATGTAATGCTTCAATGCATGATTGCGTAGCCTGCATACAGCACTCGTGGCGTCGCCGCTAACACGTTTTAGAATTACAGATCGACGAGATTAGAGTGCCAACATTTAAACGGAACTGCTGTCGTTGAGAGTATATATTATTGCGAAGGTCAATAAAACTAATGTTAAATTAGATACTGCCCAAACTTCTGATTGCATAGGCATAGATGGAAAGCTTAAGACATTGACAACTCATCGAAGAGTGGTATGCAACATGTACAGTGGACTGTGAATGAGAACAAGAATATAAATGTTGTGCCATTTCCGACAAGAATTAGGCACTTGTGTAGCATGCAAACTACATGCTCCTACAGTTGAACATTCATTACGGGAGGCGCGGGTAGTGTAGTGGGTAGCGCGCATCCAACTGGCAAACCGACTGCCCGGGTTTAATAAGAGCGGACACAGCAGGCCTGACATATTTGGAATTAAAATCAATGGACATAGACTAACATTGTTGAATATAATCGATGCTATACGCCACGCATATTGACAAACATCGTACAGAAAAAAGTTCCCGAATGTCGCACAGACCGCTGCACCATAATAAAACTGTAGTCTTATGCGTGTACGTGATGACGACATGAACCTGTGCAAGGGCAGACATTGAAAGAAAGAAGGAGTAGTCGGAAGAAAGCGCCCTCCCCCTCCCCAGTTTGCCTATATCAACGGCGTCGCCATCTTGAAATCTGACGTTGTCAGAACGAAAATAGCGCGTTTGCCGTATTGTCGTGACGTCACAGTAGGGATGTCCCTTCCGGTTTCGCGCCATTACCACGCCGCGCAGCCGAATGCTGGAAAAAGATGCCAGTTTCTTTAATGTAATTTCGGCCGCATCGCTGTGGGATTTACGCCTTTGATGCCAGTGGGGTGAAGGAATGTGGGGATGTGTAAGAATTGAGTCTACTTGTGTCAACGTCTTTAGTCACTGTACATATTATAACGCTCTTTTTATTGTGTTTTTTCTCAGGTGTCTTCGCCAGATGAAGGTTCAGAGACGCATTGTCCAAAGCAGACGACTTCTGACAGCATTACTGGACGACCGGGCGCGATTGGGTGAAGACTGGCGACGCGGGTCAGTCATTTGAAAGTGAGTGAAACCTTGTGTTTATCGAGTACAGCCACTTTGTACAGGTGCAGTATAACATGTTGATGTAATTGTAAATGTAGGCCGATCACCGGGAGAATTAAATATAACTTGACATAGATGTCATGTATAATAACAATTGCGAGTCGACATTAGTCTTAATGTTACAGTTCTCACAAAGACGAGAAAACAAACGAAACATTTTAATTAGGTGATTGATGTAGCTAGTTTTCACGCTATGTGATTGATCAGAACTGATATAAAGAAGATGGTTTAGACTTCGAATAGTTTCCTCGTAACCACTCCAGGTGGTGCTTTTTGGGTCTAGCCGCAATATCTCTCAGTTGTATGCATTCAATCGAATGTGCTCTCATTGTATTAAGAAGTAAATTGGCTGGAGCAAGTGCAAAACATCCAACTATGCCAGTCACATCACCTTGTGAGCGAAGCGAGTTTGTTTTGCACACAAACAACTTGGCTACATTAATTATTAGATTCCAACATAAGTAATGTCAAAATATGATGTTAAAATAAGGCACATGGAACGAAACTTGTATAAGGGGCCGAGATCGCCCCGCGAAAACTAACTTAACATTGGTAAGCATAAGCACTAATCGCGCGAATGTCACACACATTCTCGCACGCAAACAGACACCCACTCAATACAGTTGGTTCTCTGTCTGTCATTACACCAATCACAACGCTCTGATCTCGACTGGAAACAGTATGCTTAGGGAGCAGCATGCAAATGCAACCGTAGGCCAGGCGCTTTGATGTAGCGTAAGTCACGAGTACACAATTGGTTTGTCTTCTTCTGAAACAAATGTAGAGATCAATCGATATTTTAAGACGTATATTGATTGCAAACACACATTACTCGGCATGCACACTTGTATGTAGGTAGTGACGGAGATCCGCTTCCTTTTGAGGCATTGCGCATAGCCATGCAATCAATAGCGTGCGATACAGTGATAACTGCCAACAGGCCAGGTCGTTGGCCATACCATGAGCGCTATGCCGACAAACAGGTAACGCCAAAAGCTAGACATAACAGTCATGACGAAGCACCATACGAAAAAAACAAAGGTTCTTCCAAACTACCCAGGCAACTACACGATTATATACTAGACTTGCGTGGGGTGCACCACTTCTCTCGCGTCGTGTTCTGAGAGTTTTTTGTCGTTCACACTTCGGAATCAAATCAGAAGACCTGAAACGAAACAGCAGACATTTGGCAACTTCAGTATGAAAACAAAACCACAAAGCAACTAACAGGGAATAGTCGCATCATATAACGATTGGTATTGAGCTACACAAACCGAACGCCCTACAAATAGTATCGCATTGCAGAGTAAATCTTTATGCGAACGAATGTCTTGTATCACACCGCCTCACGCACTTCGACGACATGTATTTGATTTAACAACAGCTTTTGTTTCATTGCGTTGCGTAGAAGCATTTCGTGTATTCCTAAAAAAAGTTTGGAATGGCATGTAATGCTTCAATGCATGATTGCGTAGCCTGCATACAGCACTCGTGGCGTCGCCGCTAACACGTTTTAGAATTACAGATCGACGAGATTAGAGTGCCAACATTTAAACGGAACTGCTGTCGTTGAGAGTATATATTATTGCGAAGGTCAATAAAACTAATGTTAAATTAGATACTGCCCAAACTTCTGATTGCATAGGCATAGATGGAAAGCTTAAGACATTGACAACTCATCGAAGAGTGGTATGCGACATGTACAGTGGACTGTGAATGAGAACAAGAATATAAATGTTGTGCCATTTCCGACAAGAATTAGGCACTTGTGTAGCATGCAAACTACATGCTCCTACAGTTGAACATTCATTACGGGAGGCGCGGGTAGTGTAGTGGGTAGCGCGCATCCAACTGGCAAACCGACTGCCCGGGTTTAATAAGAGCGGACACAGCAGGCCTGACATATTTGGAATTAAAATCAATGGACATAGACTAACATTGTTGAATATAATCGATGCTATACGCCACGCATATTGACAAACATCGTACAGAAAAAAGTTCCCGAATGTCGCACAGACCGCTGCACCATAATAAAACTGTAGTCTTATGCGTGTACGTGATGACGACATGAACCTGTGCAAGGGCAGACATTGAAAGAAAGAAGGAGTAGTCGGAAGAAAGCGCCCTCCCCCTCCCCAGTTTGCCTATATCAACGGCGTCGCCATCTTGAAATCTGACGTTGTCAGAACGAAAATAGCGCGTTTGCCGTATTGTCGTGACGTCACAGTAGGGATGTCCCTTCCGGTTTCGCGCCATTACCACGCCGCGCAGCCGAATGCTGGAAAAAGATGCCAGTTTCTTTAATGTAATTTCGGCCGCATCGCTGTGGGATTTACGCCTTTGATGCCAGTGGGGTGAAGGAATGTGGGGATGTGTAAGAATTGAGTCTACTTGTGTCAACGTCTTTAGTCACTGTACATATTATAACGCTCTTTTTATTGTGTTTTTTCTCAGGTGTCTTCGCCAGATGAAGGTTCAGAGACGCATTGTCCAAAGCAGACGACTTCTGACAGCATTACTGGACGACCGGGCGCGATTGGGTGAAGACTGGCGACGCGGGTCAGTCATTTGAAAGTGAGTGAAACCTTGTGTTTATCGAGTACAGCCACTTTGTACAGGTGCAGTATAACATGTTGATGTAATTGTAAATGTAGGCCGATCACCGGGAGAATTAAATATAACTTGACATAGATGTCATGTATAATAACAATTGCGAGTCGACATTAGTCTTAATGTTACAGTTCTCACAAAGACGAGAAAACAAACGAAACATTTTAATTAGGTGATTGATGTAGCTAGTTTTCACGCTATGTGATTGATCAGAACTGATATAAAGAAGATGGTTTAGACTTCGAATAGTTTCCTCGTAACCACTCCAGGTGGTGCTTTTTGGGTCTAGCCGCAATATCTCTCAGTTGTATGCATTCAATCGAATGTGCTCTCATTGTATTAAGAAGTAAATTGGCTGGAGCAAGTGCAAAACATCCAACTATGCCAGTCACATCACCTTGTGAGCGAAGCGAGTTTGTTTTGCACACAAACAACTTGGCTACATTAATTATTAGATTCCAACATAAGTAATGTCAAAATATGATGTTAAAATAAGGCACATGGAACGAAACTTGTATAAGGGGCCGAGATCGCCCCGCGAAAACTAACTTAACATTGGTAAGCATAAGCACTAATCGCGCGAATGTCACACACATTCTCGCATGCAAACAGACACCCACTCAATACAGTTGGTTCTCTGTCTGTCATTACACCAATCACAACGCTCTGATCTCGACTGGAAACAGTATGCTTAGGGAGCAGCATGGAAATGCAACCGTAGGCCAGGCGCTTTGATGTAGCGTAAGTCACGAGTACACAATTGGTTTGTCTTCTTCTGAAACAAATGTAGAGATCAATCGATATTTTAAGACGTATATTGATTGCAAACACACATTACTCGGCATGCACACTTGTATGTAGGTAGTGACGGAGATCCGCTTCCTTTTGAGGCATTGCGCATAGCCATGCAATCAATAGCGTGCGATACAGTGATAACTGCCAACAGGCCAGGTCGTTGGCCATACCATGAGCGCTATGCCGACAAACAGGTAACGCCAAAAGCTAGACATAACAGTCATGACGAAGCACCATACGAAAAAAACAAAGGTTCTTCCAAACTACCCAGGCAACTACACGATTATATACTAGACTTGCGTGGGGTGCACCACTTCTCTCGCGTCGTGTTCTGAGAGTTTTTTGTCGTTCACACTTCGGAATCAAATCAGAAGACCTGAAACGAAACAGCAGACATTTGGCAACTTCAGTATGAAAACAAAACCACAAAGCAACTAACAGGGAATAGTCGCATCATATAACGATTGGTATTGAGCTACACAAACCGAACGCCCTACAAATAGTATCGCATTGCAGAGTAAATCTTTATGCGAACGAATGTCTTGTATCACACCGCCTCACGCACTTCGACGACATGTATTTGATTTAACAACAGCTTTTGTTTCATTGCGTTGCGTAGAAACATTTCGTGTATTCCTAAAAAAAGTTTGGAATGGCATGTAATGCTTCAATGCATGATTGCGTAGCCTGCATACAGCACTCGTGGCGTCGCCGCTAACACGTTTTAGAATTACAGATCGACGAGATTAGAGTGCCAACATTTAAACGGAACTGCTGTCGTTGAGAGTATATATTATTGCGAAGGTCAATAAAACTAATGTTAAATTAGATACTGCCCAAACTTCTGATTGCATAGGCATAGATGGAAAGCTTAAGACATTGACAACTCATCGAAGAGTGGTATGCGACATGTACAGTGGACTGTGAATGAGAACAAGAATATAAATGTTGTGCCATTTCCGACAAGAATTAGGCACTTGTGTAGCATGCAAACTACATGCTCCTACAGTTGAACATTCATTACGGGAGGCGCGGGTAGTGTAGTGGGTAGCGCGCATCCAACTGGCAAACCGACTGCCCGGGTTTAATAAGAGCGGACACAGCAGGCCTGACATATTTGGAATTAAAATCAATGGACATAGACTAACATTGTTGAATATAATCGATGCTATACGCCACGCATATTGACAAACATCGTACAGAAAAAAGTTCCCGAATGTCGCACAGACCGCTGCACCATAATAAAACTGTAGTCTTATGCGTGTACGTGATGACGACATGAACCTGTGCAAGGGCAGACATTGAAAGAAAGAAGGAGTAGTCGGAAGAAAGCGCCCTCCCCCTCCCCAGTTTGCCTATATCAACGGCGTCGCCATCTTGAAATCTGACGTTGTCAGAACGAAAATAGCGCGTTTGCCGTATTGTCGTGACGTCACAGTAGGGATGTCCCTTCCGGTTTCGCGCCATTACCACGCCGCGCAGCCGAATGCTGGAAAAAGATGCCAGTTTCTTTAATGTAATTTCGGCCGCATCGCTGTGGGATTTACGCCTTTGATGCCAGTGGGGTGAAGGAATGTGGGGATGTGTAAGAATTGAGTCTACTTGTGTCAACGTCTTTAGTCACTGTACATATTATAACGCTCTTTTTATTGTGTTTTTTCTCAGGTGTCTTCGCCAGATGAAGGTTCAGAGACGCATTGTCCAAAGCAGACGACTTCTGACAGCATTACTGGACGACCGGGCGCGATTGGGTGAAGACTGGCGACGCGGGTCAGTCATTTGAAAGTGAGTGAAACCTTGTGTTTATCGAGTACAGCCACTTTGTACAGGTGCAGTATAACATGTTGATGTAATTGTAAATGTAGGCCGATCACCGGGAGAATTAAATATAACTTGACATAGATGTCATGTATAATAACAATTGCGAGTCGACATTAGTCTTAATGTTACAGTTCTCACAAAGACGAGAAAACAAACGAAACATTTTAATTAGGTGATTGATGTAGCTAGTTTTCACGCTATGTGATTGATCAGAACTGATATAAAGAAGATGGTTTAGACTTCGAATAGTTTCCTCGTAACCACTCCAGGTGGTGCTTTTTGGGTCTAGCCGCAATATCTCTCAGTTGTATGCATTCAATCGAATGTGCTCTCATTGTATTAAGAAGTAAATTGGCTGGAGCAAGTGCAAAACATCCAACTATGCCAGTCACATCACCTTGTGAGCGAAGCGAGTTTGTTTTGCACACAAACAACTTGGCTACATTAATTATTAGATTCCACACAAGTAATGTCAAAATATGATGCTAAAATAAGGCACATGGAACGAAACTTGTATAAGGGGCCGAGATCGCACCGCGGAAACTAACTTAACATTGGTAAGCATAAGCACCAATCGCGCGAATGTCACACACATTCTCGCACGCAAACAGACACCCACTCAATACAGTTGGTTCTCTGTATGTCATTACACCAATCACAACGCTCTGATCTCGACTGGAAACAGTATGCTTAGGGTTAGGCATGCACATGCAACCGTAGGCCAGGCGCTTTGTTGTAGCGTAAGTCACGAGTACACAATTGGTTTGTCTTCTTCTGAAACAAGTGTAGAGATCAATCGATATTTTAAGACGTATATTTATTGCAAACACACATTACTCGGCATGCACACTTGTATGTAGGTAGTGACGGAGATCCGCTTCCTTTTGAGGCATTGCGCATAGCCATGCAATCAATAGCGTGCGATACAGTGATAACTGCCAACAGGCCAGGTCGTTGGCCATACCATGAGCGCTATGCCGACAAACAGGTAACGCCAAAAGCTAGCCATAACAGTCATGACGAAGCACCATACGAAAAAAAACAAAGGTTCTTCCAAACTACCCAGGCAACTACACGATTATATACTAGACTTGCGTGGGGTGCACCACTTCTCTCGCGTCGTGTTCTGATAGTTTTTTGTCGTTCACACTTCGGAATCAAATCAGAAGACCTGAAACGAAACAGCAGACATTTGGCAACTTCAGTATGAAAACAAAACCACAAAGCAACTAACAGGGAATAGTCGCATCATATAACGATTGGTATTGAGCTACACAAACCGAACGCCCTACAAATAGTATCGCATTGCAGAGTAAATCTTTATGCGAACGAATGTCTTGTATCACACCGCCTCACACACTTCGACGACATGTACTTGATTTAACAACAGCTTTTGTTTCATTGCGTTGCGTACAAGCATTTCGTGTATTCATACAAAAGTTTGGAATGGCATGTAATGCTTCAGATGCATGATTGCGTAGCCTGCATACAGCACTCGTGGCGTCGCCGGTAACACGTTTTAGAATTACAGATCGACGAGAGTAGGGTGCCAACATTTAAATGGAACTTCTGTCGTTGAGAGAACATATTATTGCGAAGGTCAATGAAACTAATGTTAAATTAGATACTGCCCAAACTTCTGTTTGCATAGGCATAGATGGAAAGCTAAAAACATTGACAACTCATCGAAGAGTGGTATGCGACATGTACAGTGGACTGTGAAAGAGAACAAGAATATAAATGTTGTGCCATTTCCGACAAGAATTAGGCATTTGTGTAGCATGCAAACTACATGCTCCTACAGTTGAACATTCATTACGGGAGGCGCGGGTAGTGTAGTGGGTAGCGCGCATCCAACTGGCAAACCGACTGCCCGGGTTTAATAAGAGCGGACACAGCAGGCCTGACATATTTGGAATTAAAATCAATGGACATAGACTAACATTGTTGAATATAATCGATGCTATACGCCACGCATATTGACAAACATCGTACAGAAAAAGTTCCCGAATGTCGCACAGACCGCTGCACCATAATAAAACTGTAGTCTTATGCGTGTACGTGATGACAACATGAACCTGTGCAAGGGCAGACATTGAAAGAAAGAAGGAGTAGTCGGAAGAAAGCGCCCTCCCCCTCCCCAGTTTGCCTATATCAACGGCGTCGCCATCTTGAAATCTGACGTTGTCAGAACGAAAATAGCGCGTTTGCCGTATTGTCGTGACGTCACAGTAGGGATGTCCATTCCGGTTTCCCGCCATTACCACGCCGCGCAGCCGAATGCTGGAAAAAGATGCCAGTTTCTTTAATGTAATCTCGGCCGCATCGCTGTGGGATTTACGCCTTTGATGCCAGTGGGGTGAAGGAATGTGGGGATGTGTAAGAATTGAGTCTACTTGTGTCAACGTCTTTAGTCACTGTACATATTATAACACTCTTTTTATTGTGTTTTTTCTCAGGTGTCTTCGCCAGATGAAGGTTCAGAGACGTATGGTCCAAAGCAGGCCACTTCTGACAGCATTACTGGACGACCGGGCGCGATTGGGTGAAGACTGGCGACGCGGGTCAGTCATTTGAAAGTGAGGGAAACCTTGTGTTTATCGAGTACAGCCACTTTGTGCAGGTGCAGTATAACGTGTTGATGTAATTGTAAATGTAGGCCGATCACGGGGAGAATCAAATATAGCTTGAAATAGATGACATGTATAATAGCAATTGCGAGTGGACATTAGTCTTAATGTTACAGTTCTCACAAAGACGAGAAAACAATCGAAACGTTTTACTTAGGCGATTGATGTAGCTAGTTTTCACACTATGTGATTGATCAGAACTGATATAAAGAAGACGGTTTAGACTTCGAATAGTTTCCTCGTAACCACTCCAGGTTGTGCTTTTTGGGTCTAGCCGCAATATCTCTCAGTTGTATGCATTCAATCGAATGTGCTCTCATTGTATTAAGAAGTACATTGGCTGGAGCAAGTGCAAAACATCCAACTATGCCAGTCACATCACCTTGTGAGCGAAGCGAGCTTCTGTTGCACACATACAACTTGGCTACATTAATTATTAGATTCCAACACTAGTAATGTCAAAATATGATGCTAAAATAAGGCACATGGAACGAAACTTGTATAAGGGGCCGAGATCGCACCGCGGAAACTAACTTAACATTGGTAAGCATAAGCACCAATCGCGCGAATGTCACACACATTCTCGCACGCAAACAGACACCCACTCAATACAGTTGGTTCTCTGTATGTCATTACACCAATCACAACGCTCTGATCTCGACTGGAAACAGTATGCTTAGGGTTAGGCATGCACATGCAACCGTAGGCCAGGCGCTTTGTTGTAGCGTAAGTCACGAGTACACAATTGGTTTGTCTTCTTCTGAAACAAGTGTAGAGATCAATCGATATTTTAAGGCGTATATTTATTGCAAACACACATTACTCGGCATGCACACTTGTATGTAGGTAGTGACGGAGATCCGCTTCCTTTTGAGGCATTGCGCATAGCCATGCAATCAATAGCGTGCGATACAGTGATAACTGCCAACAGGCCAGGTCGTTGGCCATACCATGAGCGCTATGCCGACAAACAGGTAACGCCAAAAGCTAGACATAACAGTCATGACGAAGCACCATACGAAAAAAAACAAAGGTTCTTCCAAACTACCCAGGCAACTACACGATTATATACTAGACTTGCGTGGGGTGCACCACTTCTCTCGCGTCGTGTTCTGATAGTTTTTTGTCGTTCACACTTCGGAATCAAATCAGAAGACCTGAAACGAAACAGCAGACATTTGGCAACTTCAGTATGAAAACAAAACCACAAAGCAACTAACAGGGAATAGTCGCATCATATAACGATTGGTATTGAGCTACACAAACCGAACGCCCTACAAATAGTATCGCATTGCAGAGTAAATCTTTATGCGAACGAATGTCTTGTATCACACCGCCTCACACACTTCGACGACATGTACTTGATTTAACAACAGCTTTTGTTTCATTGCGTTGCGTACAAGCATTTCGTGTATTCATACAAAAGTTTGGAATGGCATGTAATGCTTCAGATGCATGATTGCGTAGCCTGCATACAGCACTCGTGGCGTCGCCGGTAACACGTTTTAGAATTACAGATCGACGAGAGTAGAGTGCCAACATTTAAATGGAACTTCTGTCGTTGAGAGAACATATTATTGCGAAGGTCAATGAAACTAATGTTAAATTAGATACTGCCCAAACTTCTGTTTGCATAGGCATAGATGGAAAGCTAAAAACATTGACAACTCATCGAAGAGTGGTATGCGACATGTACAGTGGACTGTGAAAGAGAACAAGAATATAAATGTTGTGCCATTTCCGACAAGAATTAGGCATTTGTGTAGCATGCAAACTACATGCTCCTACAGTTGAACATTCATTACGGGAGGCGCGAGTAGTGTAGTGGGTAGCGCGCATCCAACTGGCAAACCGACTGCCCGGGTTTAATAAGAGCGGACACAGCAGGCCTGACATATTTGGAATTAAAATCAATGGACATAGACTAACATTGTTGAATATAATCGATGCTATACGCCACGCATATTGACAAACATCGTACAGAAAAAGTTCCCGAATGTCGCACAGACCGCTGCACCATAATAAAACTGTAGTCTTATGCGTGTACGTGATGACAACATGAACCTGTGCAAGGGCAGACATTGAAAGAAAGAAGGAGTAGTCGGAAGAAAGCGCCCTCCCCCTCCCCAGTTTGCCTATATCAACGGCGTCGCCATCTTGAAATCTGACGTTGTCAGAACGAAAATAGCGCGTTTGCCGTATTGTCGTGACGTCACAGTAGGGATGTCCCTTCCGGTTTCGCGCCATTACCACGCCGCGCAGCCGAATGCTGGAAAAAGATGCCAGTTTCTTTAATGTAATCTCGGCCGCAGCGCTGTGGGATTTACGCCTTTGATGCCAGTGGGGTGAAGGAATGTGGGGATGTGTAAGAATTGAGTCTACTTGTGTCAACGTCTTTAGTCACTGTACATATTATAACACTCTTTTTATTGTGTTTTTTCTCAGGTGTCTTCGCCAGATGAAGGTTCAGAGACGCATGGTCCAAAGCAGGCCACTTCTGACAGCATTACTGGACGACCGGGCGCGATTGGGTGAAGACTGGCGACGCGGGTCAGTCATTTGAAAGTGAGGGAAACCTTGTGTTTATCGAGTACAGCCACTTTGTGCAGGTGCAGTATAACGTGTTGATGTAATTGTAAATGTAGGCCGATCACGGGGAGAATCAAATATAGCTTGAAATAGATGACATGTATAATAGCAATTGCGAGTGGACATTAGTCTTAATGTTACAGTTCTCACAAAGACGAGAAAACAATCGAAACGTTTTACTTAGGCGATTGATGTAGCTAGTTTTCACACTATGTGATTGATCAGAACTGATATAAAGAAGACGGTTTAGACTTCGAATAGTTTCCTCGTAACCACTCCAGGTTGTGCTTTTTGGGTCTAGCCGCAATATCTCTCAGTTGTATGCATTCAATCGAATGTGCTCTCATTGTATTAAGAAGTACATTGGCTGGAGCAAGTGCAAAACATCCAACTATGCCAGTCACATCACCTTGTGAGCGAAGCGAGCTTCTGTTGCACACATACAACTTGGCTACATTAATTATTAGATTCCAACACTAGTAATGTCAAAATATGATGCTAAAATAAGGCACATGGAACGAAACTTGTATAAGGGGCCGAGATCGCACCGCGGAAACTAACTTAACATTGGTAAGCATAAGCACCAATCGCGCGAATGTCACACACATTCTCGCACGCAAACAGACACCCACTCAATACAGTTGGTTCTCTGTATGTCATTACACCAATCACAACGCTCTGATCTCGACTGGAAACAGTATGCTTAGGGTTAGGCATGCACATGCAACCGTAGGCCAGGCGCTTTGTTGTAGCGTAAGTCACGAGTACACAATTGGTTTGTCTTCTTCTGAAACAAATGTAGAGATCAATCGATATTTTAAGGCGTATATTTATTGCAAACACACATTACTCGGCATGCACACTTGTATGTAGGTAGTGACGGAGATCCGCTTCCTTTTGAGGCATTGCGCATAGCCATGCAATCAATAGCGTGCGATACAGTGATAACTGCCAACAGGCCAGGTCGTTGGCCATACCATGAGCGCTATGCCGACAAACAGGTAACGCCAAAAGCTAGACATAACAGTCATGACGAAGCACCATACGAAAAAAAACAAAGGTTCTTCCAAACTACCCAGGCAACTACACGATTATATACTAGACTTGCGTGGGGTGCACCACTTCTCTCGCGTCGTGTTCTGATAGTTTTTTGTCGTTCACACTTCGGAATCAAATCAGAAGACCTGAAACGAAACAGCAGACATTTGGCAACTTCAGTATGAAAACAAAACCACAAAGCAACTAACAGGGAATAGTCGCATCATATAACGATTGGTATTGAGCTACACAAACCGAACGCCCTACAAATAGTATCGCATTGCAGAGTAAATCTTTATGCGAACGAATGTCTTGTATCACACCGCCTCACACACTTCGACGACATGTACTTGATTTAACAACAGCTTTTGTTTCATTGCGTTGCGTACAAGCATTTCGTGTATTCATACAAAAGTTTGGAATGGCATGTAATGCTTCAGATGCATGATTGCGTAGCCTGCATACAGCACTCGTGGCGTCGCCGGTAACACGTTTTAGAATTACAGATCGACGAGAGTAGAGTGCCAACATTTAAATGGAACTTCTGTCGTTGAGAGAACATATTATTGCGAAGGTCAATGAAACTAATGTTAAATTAGATACTGCCCAAACTTCTGTTTGCATAGGCATAGATGGAAAGCTAAAAACATTGACAACTCATCGAAGAGTGGTATGCGACATGTACAGTGGACTGTGAAAGAGAACAAGAATATAAATGTTGTGCCATTTCCGACAAGAATTAGGCATTTGTGTAGCATGCAAACTACATGCTCCTACAGTTGAACATTCATTACGGGAGGCGCGGGTAGTGTAGTGGGTAGCGCGCATCCAACTGGCAAACCGACTGCCCGGGTTTAATAAGAGCGGACACAGCAGGCCTGACATATTTGGAATTAAAATCAATGGACATAGACTAACATTGTTGAATATAATCGATGCTATACGCCACGCATATTGACAAACATCGTACAGAAAAAGTTCCCGAATGTCGCACAGACCGCTGCACCATAATAAAACTGTAGTCTTATGCGTGTACGTGATGACAACATGAACCTGTGCAAGGGCAGACATTGAAAGAAAGAAGGAGTAGTCGGAAGAAAGCGCCCTCCCCCTCCCCAGTTTGCCTATATCAACGGCGTCGCCATCTTGAAATCTGACGTTGTCAGAACGAAAATAGCGCGTTTGCCGTATTGTCGTGACGTCACAGTAGGGATGTCCCTTCCGGTTTCGCGCCATTACCACGCCGCGCAGCCGAATGCTGGAAAAAGATGCCAGTTTCTTTAATGTAATCTCGGCCGCAGCGCTGTGGGATTTACGCCTTTGATGCCAGTGGGGTGAAGGAATGTGGGGATGTGTAAGAATTGAGTCTACTTGTGTCAACGTCTTTAGTCACTGTACATATTATAACGCTCTTTTTATTGTGTTTTTTCTCAGGTGTCTTCGCCAGATGAAGGTTCAGAGACGCATGGTCCAAAGCAGGCCACTTCTGACAGCATTACTGGACGACCGGGCGCGATTGGGTGAAGACTGGCGACGCGGGTCAGTCATTTGAAAGTGAGTGAAACCTTGTGTTTATCGAGTACAGCCACTTTGTGCAGGTGCAGTATAACGTGTTGATGTAATTGTAAATGTAGGCCGATCACGGGGAGAATCAAATATAGCTTGAAATAGATGACATGTATAATAGCAATTGCGAGTGGACATTAGTCTTAATGTTACAGTTCTCACAAAGACGAGAAAACAATCGAAACGTTTTACTTAGGCGATTGATGTAGCTAGTTTTCACACTATGTGATTGATCAGAACTGATATAAAGAAGACGGTTTAGACTTCGAATAGTTTCCTCGTAACCACTCCAGGTTGTGCTTTTTGGGTCTAGCCGCAATATCTCTCAGTTGTATGCATTCAATCGAATGTGCTCTCATTGTATTAAGAAGTACATTGGCTGGAGCAAGTGCAAAACATCCAACTATGCCAGTCACATCACCTTGTGAGCGAAGCGAGCTTCTGTTGCACACATACAACTTGGCTACATTAATTATTAGATTCCAACACAAGTAATGTCAAAATATGATGCTAAAATAAGGCACATGGAACGAAACTTGTATAAGGGGCCGAGATCGCACCGCGGAAACTAACTTAACATTGGTAAGCATAAGCACCAATCGCGCGAATGTCACACACATTCTCGCACGCAAACAGACACCCACTCAATACAGTTGGTTCTCTGTATGTCATTACACCAATCACAACGCTCTGATCTCGACTGGAAACAGTATGCTTAGGGTTAGGCATGCACATGCAACCGTAGGCCAGGCGCTTTGTTGTAGCGTAAGTCACGAGTACACAATTGGTTTGTCTTCTTCTGAAACAAGTGTAGAGATCAATCGATATTTTAAGGCGTATATTTATTGCAAACACACATTACTCGGCATGCACACTTGTATGTAGGTAGTGACGGAGATCCGCTTCCTTTTGAGGCATTGCGCATAGCCATGCAATCAATAGCGTGCGATACAGTGATAACTGCCAACAGGCCAGGTCGTTGGCCATACCATGAGCGCTATGCCGACAAACAGGTAACGCCAAAAGCTAGACATAACAGTCATGACGAAGCACCATACGAAAAAAAACAAAGGTTCTTCCAAACTACCCAGGCAACTACACGATTATATACTAGACTTGCGTGGGGTGCACCACTTCTCTCGCGTCGTGTTCTGATAGTTTTTTGTCGTTCACACTTCGGAATCAAATCAGAAGACCTGAAACGAAACAGCAGACATTTGGCAACTTCAGTATGAAAACAAAACCACAAAGCAACTAACAGGGAATAGTCGCATCATATAACGATTGGTATTGAGCTACACAAACCGAACGCCCTACAAATAGTATCGCATTGCAGAGTAAATCTGTATGCGAACGAATGTCTTGTATCACACCGCCTCACACACTTCGACGACATGTACTTGATTTAACAACAGCTTTTGTTTCATTGCGTTGCGTACAAGCATTTCGTGTATTCATACAAAAGTTTGGAATGGCATGTAATGCTTCAGATGCATGATTGCGTAGCCTGCATACAGCACTCGTGGCGTCGCCGGTAACACGTTTTAGAATTACAGATCGACGAGAGTAGAGTGCCAACATTTAAATGGAACTTCTGTCGTTGAGAGAACATATTATTGCGAAGGTCAATGAAACTAATGTTAAATTAGATACTGCCCAAACTTCTGTTTGCATAGGCATAGATGGAAAGCTAAAAACATTGACAACTCATCGAAGAGTGGTATGCGACATGTACAGTGGACTGTGAAAGAGAACAAGAATATAAATGTTGTGCCATTTCCGACAAGAATTAGGCATTTGTGTAGCATGCAAACTACATGCTCCTACAGTTGAACATTCATTACGGGAGGCGCGGGTAGTGTAGTGGGTAGCGCGCATCCAACTGGCAAACCGACTGCCCGGGTTTAATAAGAGCGGACACAGCAGGCCTGACATATTTGGAATTAAAATCAATGGACATAGACTAACATTGTTGAATATAATCGATGCTATACGCCACGCATATTGACAAACATCGTACAGAAAAAGTTCCCGAATGTCGCACAGACCGCTGCACCATAATAAAACTGTAGTCTTATGCGTGTACGTGATGACAACATGAACCTGTGCAAGGGCAGACATTGAAAGAAAGAAGGAGTAGTCGGAAGAAAGCGCCCTCCCCCTCCCCAGTTTGCCTATATCAACGGCGTCGCCATCTTGAAATCTGACGTTGTCAGAACGAAAATAGCGCGTTTGCCGTATTGTCGTGACGTCACAGTAGGGATGTCCCTTCCGGTTTCGCGCCATTACCACGCCGCGCAGCCGAATGCTGGAAAAAGATGCCAGTTTCTTTAATGTAATCTCGGCCGCAGCGCTGTGGGATTTACGCCTTTGATGCCAGTGGGGTGAAGGAATGTGGGGATGTGTAAGAATTGAGTCTACTTGTGTCAACGTCTTTAGTCACTGTACATATTATAACACTCTTTTTATTGTGTTTTTTCTCAGGTGTCTTCGCCAGATGAAGGTTCAGAGACGCATGGTCCAAAGCAGGCGACTTCTGACAGCATTACTGGACGACCGGGCGCGATTGGGTGAAGACTGGCGACGCGGGTCAGTCATTTGAAAGTGAGTGAAACCTTGTGTTTATCGAGTACAGCCACTTTGTGCAGGTGCAGTATAACGTGTTGATGTAATTGTAAATGTAGGCCGATCACGGGGAGAATCAAATATAGCTTGAAATAGATGACATGTATAATAGCAATTGCGAGTGGACATTAGTCTTAATGTTACAGTTCTCACAAAGACGAGAAAACAATCGAAACTTTTTACTTAGGCGATTGATGTAGCTAGTTTTCACACTATGTGATTGATCAGAACTGATATAAAGAAGACGGTTTAGACTTCGAATAGTTTCCTCGTAACCACTCCAGGTTGTGCTTTTTGGGTCTAGCCGCAATATCTCTCAGTTGTATGCATTCAATCGAATGTGCTCTCATTGTATTAAGAAGTACATTGGCTGGAGCAAGTGCAAAACATCCAACTATGCCAGTCACATCACCTTGTGAGCGAAGCGAGCTTCTGTTGCACACATACAACTTGGCTACATTAATTATTAGATTCCAACACAAGTAATGTCAAAATATGATGCTAAAATAAGGCACATGGAACGAAACTTGTATAAGGGGCCGAGATCGCACCGCGGAAACTAACTTAACATTGGTAAGCATAAGCACCAATCGCGCGAATGTCACACACATTCTCGCACGCAAACAGACACCCACTCAATACAGTTGGTTCTCTGTATGTCATTACACCAATCACAACGCTCTGATCTCGACTGGAAACAGTATGCTTAGGGTTAGGCATGCACATGCAACCGTAGGCCAGGCGCTTTGTTGTAGCGTAAGTCACGAGTACACAATTGGTTTGTCTTCTTCTGAAACAAGTGTAGAGATCAATCGATATTTTAAGGCGTATATTTATTGCAAACACACATTACTCGGCATGCACACTTGTATGTAGGTAGTGACGGAGATCCGCTTCCTTTTGAGGCATTGCGCATAGCCATGCAATCAATAGCGTGCGATACAGTGATAACTGCCAACAGGCCAGGTCGTTGGCCATACCATGAGCGCTATGCCGACAAACAGGTAACGCCAAAAGCTAGACATAACAGTCATGACGAAGCACCATACGAAAAAAAACAAAGGTTCTTCCAAACTACCCAGGCAACTACACGATTATATACTAGACTTGCGTGGGGTGCACCACTTCTCTCGCGTCGTGTTCTGATAGTTTTTTGTCGTTCACACTTCGGAATCAAATCAGAAGACCTGAAACGAAACAGCAGACATTTGGCAACTTCAGTATGAAAACAAAACCACAAAGCAACTAACAGGGAATAGTCGCATCATATAACGATTGGTATTGAGCTACACAAACCGAACGCCCTACAAATAGTATCGCATTGCAGAGTAAATCTTTATGCGAACGAATGTCTTGTATCACACCGCCTCACACACTTCGACGACATGTACTTGATTTAACAACAGCTTTTGTTTCATTGCGTTGCGTACAAGCATTTCGTGTATTCATACAAAAGTTTGGAATGGCATGTAATGCTTCAGATGCATGATTGCGTAGCCTGCATACAGCACTCGTGGCGTCGCCGGTAACACGTTTTAGAATTACAGATCGACGAGAGTAGAGTGCCAACATTTAAATGGAACTTCTGTCGTTGAGAGAACATATTATTGCGAAGGTCAATGAAACTAATGTTAAATTAGATACTGCCCAAACTTCTGTTTGCATAGGCATAGATGGAAAGCTAAAAACATTGACAACTCATCGAAGAGTGGTATGCGACATGTACAGTGGACTGTGAAAGAGAACAAGAATATAAATGTTGTGCCATTTCCGACAAGAATTAGGCATTTGTGTAGCATGCAAACTACATGCTCCTACAGTTGAACATTCATTACGGGAGGCGCGGGTAGTGTAGTGGGTAGCGCGCATCCAACTGGCAAACCGACTGCCCGGGTTTAATAAGAGCGGACACAGCAGGCCTGACATATTTGGAATTAAAATCAATGGACATAGACTAACATTGTTGAATATAATCGATGCTATACGCCACGCATATTGACAAACATCGTACAGAAAAAGTTCCCGAATGTCGCACAGACCGCTGCACCATAATAAAACTGTAGTCTTATGCGTGTACGTGATGACAACATGAACCTGTGCAAGGGCAGACATTGAAAGAAAGAAGGAGTAGTCGGAAGAAAGCGCCCTCCCCCTCCCCAGTTTGCCTATATCAACGGCGTCGCCATCTTGAAATCTGACGTTGTCAGAACGAAAATAGCGCGTTTGCCGTATTGTCGTGACGTCACAGTAGGGATGTCCCTTCCGGTTTCGCGCCATTACCACGCCGCGCAGCCGAATGCTGGAAAAAGATGCCAGTTTCTTTAATGTAATCTCGGCCGCAGCGCTGTGGGATTTACGCCTTTGATGCCAGTGGGGTGAAGGAATGTGGGGATGTGTAAGAATTGAGTCTACTTGTGTCAACGTCTTTAGTCACTGTACATATTATAACACTCTTTTTATTGTGTTTTTTCTCAGGTGTCTTCGCCAGATGAAGGTTCAGAGACGCATGGTCCAAAGCAGGCCACTTCTGACAGCATTACTGGACGACCGGGCGCGATTGGGTGAAGACTGGCGACGCGGGTCAGTCATTTGAAAGTGAGGGAAACCTTGTGTTTATCGAGTACAGCCACTTTGTGCAGGTGCAGTATAACGTGTTGATGTAATTGTAAATGTAGGCCGATCACGGGGAGAATCAAATATAGCTTGAAATAGATGACATGTATAATAGCAATTGCGAGTGGACATTAGTCTTAATGTTACAGTTCTCACAAAGACGAGAAAACAATCGAAACGTTTTACTTAGGCGATTGATGTAGCTAGTTTTCACACTATGTGATTGATCAGAACTGATATAAAGAAGACGGTTTAGACTTCGAATAGTTTCCTCGTAACCACTCCAGGTTGTGCTTTTTGGGTCTAGCCGCAATATCTCTCAGTTGTATGCATTCAATCGAATGTGCTCTCATTGTATTAAGAAGTACATTGGCTGGAGCAAGTGCAAAACATCCAACTATGCCAGTCACATCACCTTGTGAGCGAAGCGAGCTTCTGTTGCACACATACAACTTGGCTACATTAATTATTAGATTCCAACACTAGTAATGTCAAAATATGATGCTAAAATAAGGCACATGGAACGAAACTTGTATAAGGGGCCGAGATCGCACCGCGGAAACTAACTTAACATTGGTAAGCATAAGCACCAATCGCGCGAATGTCACACACATTCTCGCACGCAAACAGACACCCACTCAATACAGTTGGTTCTCTGTATGTCATTACACCAATCACAACGCTCTGATCTCGACTGGAAACAGTATGCTTAGGGTTAGGCATGCACATGCAACCGTAGGCCAGGCGCTTTGTTGTAGCGTAAGTCACGAGTACACAATTGGTTTGTCTTCTTCTGAAACAAGTGTAGAGATCAATCGATATTTTAAGGCGTATATTTATTGCAAACACACATTACTCGGCATGCACACTTGTATGTAGGTAGTGACGGAGATCCGCTTCCTTTTGAGGCATTGCGCATAGCCATGCAATCAATAGCGTGCGATACAGTGATAACTGCCAACAGGCCAGGTCGTTGGCCATACCATGAGCGCTATGCCGACAAACAGGTAACGCCAAAAGCTAGACATAACAGTCATGACGAAGCACCATACGAAAAAAAACAAAGGTTCTTCCAAACTACCCAGGCAACTACACGATTATATACTAGACTTGCGTGGGGTGCACCACTTCTCTCGCGTCGTGTTCTGATAGTTTTTTGTCGTTCACACTTCGGAATCAAATCAGAAGACCTGAAACGAAACAGCAGACATTTGGCAACTTCAGTATGAAAACAAAACCACAAAGCAACTAACAGGGAATAGTCGCATCATATAACGATTGGTATTGAGCTACACAAACCGAACGCCCTACAAATAGTATCGCATTGCAGAGTAAATCTTTATGCGAACGAATGTCTTGTATCACACCGCCTCACACACTTCGACGACATGTACTTGATTTAACAACAGCTTTTGTTTCATTGCGTTGCGTACAAGCATTTCGTGTATTCATACAAAAGTTTGGAATGGCATGTAATGCTTCAGATGCATGATTGCGTAGCCTGCATACAGCACTCGTGGCGTCGCCGGTAACACGTTTTAGAATTACAGATCGACGAGAGTAGAGTGCCAACATTTAAATGGAACTTCTGTCGTTGAGAGAACATATTATTGCGAAGGTCAATGAAACTAATGTTAAATTAGATACTGCCCAAACTTCTGTTTGCATAGGCATAGATGGAAAGCTAAAAACATTGACAACTCATCGAAGAGTGGTATGCGACATGTACAGTGGACTGTGAAAGAGAACAAGAATATAAATGTTGTGCCATTTCCGACAATAATTAGGCATTTGTGTAGCATGCAAACTACATGCTCCTACAGTTGAACATTCATTACGGGAGGCGCGGGTAGTGTAGTGGGTAGCGCGCATCCAACTGGCAAACCGACTGCCCGGGTTTAATAAGAGCGGACACAGCAGGCCTGACATATTTGGAATTAAAATCAATGGACATAGACTAACATTGTTGAATATAATCGATGCTATACGCCACGCATATTGACAAACATCGTACAAAAAAAGTTCCCGAATGTCGCACAGACCGCTGCACCATAATAAAACTGTAGTCTTATGCGTGTACGTGATGACAACATGAACCTGTGCAAGGGCAGACATTGAAAGAAAGAAGGAGTAGTCGGAAGAAAGCGCCCTCCCCCTCCCCAGTTTGCCTATATCAACGGCGTCGCCATCTTGAAATCTGACGTTGTCAGAACGAAAATAGCGCGTTTGCCGTATTGTCGTGACGTCACAGTAGGGATGTCCCTTCCGGTTTCGCGCCATTACCACGCCGCGCAGCCGAATGCTGGAAAAAGATGCCAGTTTCTTTAATGTAATCTCGGCCGCATCGCTGTGGGATTTACGCTTTTGATGCCAGTGGGGTGAAGGAATGTGGGCATGTGTAAGAATGGAGTCTACTTGTGTCAACGTCTTTAGTCACTGTACATATTATAACGCTCTTTTTATTGTGTTTTTTCTCAGGTGTCTTCGCCAGATGAAGGTTCAGAGACGCATGGTCCAAAGCAGGCGACTTCTGACAGCATTACTGGACGACCGGGCGCGATTGGATGAAGACTGGCGACGCGGGTCAGTCATTTGAAAGTGAGTGAAACCTTGTGTTTATCGAGTACAGCCACTTTGTGCAGGTGCAGTATAACGTGTTGATGTAATTGTAAATGTAGGCCGATCACGGGGAGAATCAAATATAGCTTGAAATAGATGACATGTATAATAGCAATTGCGAGTGGACATTAGTCTTAATGTTACAGTTCTCACAAAGACGAGAAAACAATCGAAACGTTTTACTTAGGCGATTGATGTAGCTAGTTTTCACACTATGTGATTGATCAGAACTGATATAAAGAAGACGGTTTAGACTTCGAATAGTTTCCTCGTAACCACTCCAGGTTGTGCTTTTTGGGTCTAGCCGCAATATCTCTCAGTTGTATGCATTCAATCGAATGTGCTCTCATTGTATTAAGAAGTACATTGGCTGGAGCAAGTGCAAAACATCCAACTATGCCAGTCACATCACCTTGTGAGCGAAGCGAGCTTCTGTTGCACACATACAACTTGGCTACATTAATTATTATATTCCAACACAAGTAATGTCAAAATATGATGCTAAAATAAGGCACATGGAACGAAACTTGTATAAGGGGCCGAGATCGCACCGCGGAAACTAACTTAACATTGGTAAGCATAAGCACCAATCGCGCGAATGTCACACACATTCTCGCACGCAAACAGACACCCACTCAATACAGTTGGTTCTCTGTATGTCATTACACCAATCACAACGCTCTGATCTCGACTGGAAACAGTATGCTTAGGGTTAGGCATGCACATGCAACCGTAGGCCAGGCGCTTTGTTGTAGCGTAAGTCACGAGTACACAATTGGTTTGTCTTCTTCTGAAACAAGTGTAGAGATCAATCGATATTTTAAGACGTATATTTATTGCAAACACACATTACTCGGCATGCACACTTGTATGTAGGTAGTGACGGAGATCCGCTTCCTTTTGAGGCATTGCGCATAGCCATGCAATCAATAGCGTGCGATACAGTGATAACTGCCAACAGGCCAGGTCGTTGGCCATACCATGAGCGCTATGCCGACAAACAGGTAACGCCAAAAGCTAGCCATAACAGTCATGACGAAGCACCATACGAAAAAAAACAAAGGTTCTTCCAAACTACCCAGGCAACTACACGATTATATACTAGACTTGCGTGGGGTGCACCACTTCTCTCGCGTCGTGTTCTGATAGTTTTTTGTCGTTCACACTTCGGAATCAAATCAGAAGACCTGAAACGAAACAGCAGACATTTGGCAACTTCAGTATGAAAACAAAACCACAAAGCAACTAACAGGGAATAGTCGCATCATATAACGATTGGTATTGAGCTACACAAACCGAACGCCCTACAAATAGTATCGCATTGCAGAGTAAATCTTTATGCGAACGAATGTCTTGTATCACACCGCCTCACACACTTCGACGACATGTACTTGATTTAACAACAGCTTTTGTTTCATTGCGTTGCGTACAAGCATTTCGTGTATTCATACAAAAGTTTGGAATGGCATGTAATGCTTCAGATGCATGATTGCGTAGCCTGCATACAGCACTCGTGGCGTCGCCGGTAACACGTTTTAGAATTACAGATCGACGAGAGTAGAGTGCCAACATTTAAATGGAACTTCTGTCGTTGAGAGAACATATTATTGCGAAGGTCAATGAAACTAATGTTAAATTAGATACTGCCCAAACTTCTGTTTGCATAGGCATAGATGGAAAGCTAAAAACATTGACAACTCATCGAAGAGTGGTATGCGACATGTACAGTGGACTGTGAAAGAGAACAAGAATATAAATGTTGTGCCATTTCCGACAAGAATTAGGCATTTGTGTAGCATGCAAACTACATGCTCCTACAGTTGAACATTCATTACGGGAGGCGCGGGTAGTGTAGTGGGTAGCGCGCATCCAACTGGCAAACCGACTGCCCGGGTTTAATAAGAGCGGACACAGCAGGCCTGACATATTTGGAATTAAAATCAATGGACATAGACTAACATTGTTGAATATAATCGATGCTATACGCCACGCATATTGACAAACATCGTACAGAAAAAGTTCCCGAATGTCGCACAGACCGCTGCACCATAATAAAACTGTAGTCTTATGCGTGTACGTGATGACAACATGAACCTGTGCAAGGGCAGACATTGAAAGAAAGAAGGAGTAGTCGGAAGAAAGCGCCCTCCCCCTCCCCAGTTTGCCTATATCAACGGCGTCGCCATCTTGAAATCTGACGTTGTCAGAACGAAAATAGCGCGTTTGCCGTATTGTCGTGACGTCACAGTAGGGATGTCCCTTCCGGTTTCCCGCCATTACCACGCCGCGCAGCCGAATGCTGGAAAAAGATGCCAGTTTCTTTAATGTAATCTCGGCCGCATCGCTGTGGGATTTACGCCTTTGATGCCAGTGGGGTGAAGGAATGTGGGGATGTGTAAGAATTGAGTCTACTTGTGTCAACGTCTTTAGTCACTGTACATATTATAACACTCTTTTTATTGTGTTTTTTCTCAGGTGTCTTCGCCAGATGAAGGTTCAGAGACGCATGGTCCAAAGCAGGCCACTTCTGACAGCATTACTGGACGACCGGGCGCGATTGGGTGAAGACTGGCGACGCGGGTCAGTCATTTGAAAGTGAGGGAAACCTTGTGTTTATCGAGTACAGCCACTTTGTGCAGGTGCAGTATAACGTGTTGATGTAATTGTAAATGTAGGCCGATCACGGGGAGAATCAAATATAGCTTGAAATAGATGACATGTATAATAGCAATTGCGAGTGGACATTAGTCTTAATGTTACAGTTCTCACAAAGACGAGAAAACAATCGAAACGTTTTACTTAGGCGATTGATGTAGCTAGTTTTCACACTATGTGATTGATCAGAACTGATATAAAGAAGACGGTTTAGACTTCGAATAGTTTCCTCGTAACCACTCCAGGTTGTGCTTTTTGGGTCTAGCCGCAATATCTCTCAGTTGTATGCATTCAATCGAATGTGCTCTCATTGTATTAAGAAGTACATTGGCTGGAGCAAGTGCAAAACATCCAACTATGCCAGTCACATCACCTTGTGAGCGAAGCGAGCTTCTGTTGCACACATACAACTTGGCTACATTAATTATTAGATTCCAACACTAGTAATGTCAAAATATGATGCTAAAATAAGGCACATGGAACGAAACTTGTATAAGGGGCCGAGATCGCACCGCGGAAACTAACTTAACATTGGTAAGCATAAGCACCAATCGCGCGAATGTCACACACATTCTCGCACGCAAACAGACACCCACTCAATACAGTTGGTTCTCTGTATGTCATTACACCAATCACAACGCTCTGATCTCGACTGGAAACAGTATGCTTAGGGTTAGGCATGCACATGCAACCGTAGGCCAGGCGCTTTGTTGTAGCGTAAGTCACGAGTACACAATTGGTTTGTCTTCTTCTGAAACAAGTGTAGAGATCAATCGATATTTTAAGACGTATATTTATTGCAAACACACATTACTCGGCATGCACACTTGTATGTAGGTAGTGACGGAGATCCGCTTCCTTTTGAGGCATTGCGCATAGCCATGCAATCAATAGCGTGCGATACAGTGATAACTGCCAACAGGCCAGGTCGTTGGCCATACCATGAGCGCTATGCCGACAAACAGGTAACGCCAAAAGCTAGACATAACAGTCATGACGAAGCACCATACGAAAAAAAACAAAGGTTCTTCCAAACTACCCAGGCAACTACACGATTATATACTAGACTTGCGTGGGGTGCACCACTTCTCTCGCGTCGTGTTCTGATAGTTTTTTGTCGTTCACACTTCGGAATCAAATCAGAAGACCTGAAACGAAACAGCAGACATTTGGCAACTTCAGTATGAAAACAAAACCACAAAGCAACTAACAGGGAATAGTCGCATCATATAACGATTGGTATTGAGCTACACAAACCGAACGCCCTACAAATAGTATCGCATTGCAGAGTAAATCTTTATGCGAACGAATGTCTTGTATCACACCGCCTCACACACTTCGACGACATGTACTTGATTTAACAACAGCTTTTGTTTCATTGCGTTGCGTACAAGCATTTCGTGTATTCATACAAAAGTTTGGAATGGCATGTAATGCTTCAGATGCATGATTGCGTAGCCTGCATACAGCACTCGTGGCGTCGCCGGTAACACGTTTTAGAATTACAGATCGACGAGAGTAGAGTGCCAACATTTAAATGGAACTTCTGTCGTTGAGAGAACATATTATTGCGAAGGTCAATGAAACTAATGTTAAATTAGATACTGCCCAAACTTCTGTTTGCATAGGCATAGATGGAAAGCTAAAAACATTGACAACTCATCGAAGAGTGGTATGCGACATGTACAGTGGACTGTGAAAGAGAACAAGAATATAAATGTTGTGCCATTTCCGACAAGAATTAGGCATTTGTGTAGCATGCAAACTACATGCTCCTACAGTTGAACATTCATTACGGGAGGCGCGGGTAGTGTAGTGGGTAGCGCGCATCCAACTGGCAAACCGACTGCCCGGGTTTAATAAGAGCGGACACAGCAGGCCTGACATATTTGGAATTAAAATCAATGGACATAGACTAACATTGTTGAATATAATCGATGCTATACGCCACGCATATTGACAAACATCGTACAGAAAAAGTTCCCGAATGTCGCACAGACCGCTGCACCATAATAAAACTGTAGTCTTATGCGTGTACGTGATGACAACATGAACCTGTGCAAGGGCAGACATTGAAAGAAAGAAGGAGTAGTCGGAAGAAAGCGCCCTCCCCCTCCCCAGTTTGCCTATATCAACGGCGTCGCCATCTTGAAATCTGACGTTGTCAGAACGAAAATAGCGCGTTTGCCGTATTGTCGTGACGTCACAGTAGGGATGTCCCTTCCGGTTTCGCGCCATTACCACGCCGCGCAGCCGAATGCTGGAAAAAGATGCCAGTTTCTTTAATGTAATCTCGGCCGCATCGCTGTGGGATTTACGCTTTTGATGCCAGTGGGGTGAAGGAATGTGGGCATGTGTAAGAATGGAGTCTACTTGTGTCAACGTCTTTAGTCACTGTACATATTATAACGCTCTTTTTATTGTGTTTTTTCTCAGGTGTCTTCGCCAGATGAAGGTTCAGAGACGCATGGTCCAAAGCAGGCCACTTCTGACAGCATTACTGGACGACCGGGCGCGATTGGGTGAAGACTGGCGACGCGGGTCAGTCATTTGAAAGTGAGTGAAACCTTGTGTTTATCGAGTACAGCCACTTTGTGCAGGTGCAGTATAACGTGTTGATGTAATTGTAAATGTAGGCCGATCACGGGGAGAATCAAATATAGCTTGAAATAGATGACATGTATAATAGCAATTGCGAGTGGACATTAGTCTTAATGTTACAGTTCTCACAAAGACGAGAAAACAATCGAAACGTTTTACTTAGGCGATTGATGTAGCTAGTTTTCACACTATGTGATTGATCAGAACTGATATAAAGAAGACGGTTTAGACTTCGAATAGTTTCCTCGTAACCACTCTTGGTTGTGCTTTTTGGGTCTAGCCGCAATATCTCTCAGTTGTATGCATTCAATCGAATGTGCTCTCATTGTATTAAGAAGTACATTGGCTGGAGCAAGTGCAAAACATCCAACTATGCCAGTCACATCACCTTGTGAGCGAAGCGAGCTTCTGTTGCACACATACAACTTGGCTACATTAATTATTAGATTCCAACACAAGTAATGTCAAAATATGATGCTAAAATAAGGCACATGGAACGAAACTTGTATAAGGGGCCGAGATCGCACCGCGGAAACTAACTTAACATTGGTAAGCATAAGCACCAATCGCGCGAATGTCACACACATTCTCGCACGCAAACAGACACCCACTCAATACAGTTGGTTCTCTGTATGTCATTACACCAATCACAACGCTCTGATCTCGACTGGAAACAGTATGCTTAGGGTTAGGCATGCACATGCAACCGTAGGCCAGGCGCTTTGTTGTAGCGTAAGTCACGAGTACACAATTGGTTTGTCTTCTTCTGAAACAAGTGTAGAGATCAATCGATATTTTAAGGCGTATATTTATTGCAAACACACATTACTCGGCATGCACACTTGTATGTAGGTAGTGACGGAGATCCGCTTCCTTTTGAGGCATTGCGCATAGCCATGCAATCAATAGCGTGCGATACAGTGATAACTGCCAACAGGCCAGGTCGTTGGCCATACCATGAGCGCTATGCCGACAAACAGGTAACGCCAAAAGCTAGACATAACAGTCATGACGAAGCACCATACGAAAAAAAACAAAGGTTCTTCCAAACTACCCAGGCAACTACACGATTATATACTAGACTTGCGTGGGGTGCACCACTTCTCTCGCGTCGTGTTCTGATAGTTTTTTGTCGTTCACACTTCGGAATCAAATCAGAAGACCTGAAACGAAACAGCAGACATTTGGCAACTTCAGTATGAAAACAAAACCACAAAGCAACTAACAGGGAATAGTCGCATCATATAACGATTGGTATTGAGCTACACAAACCGAACGCCCTACAAATAGTATCGCATTGCAGAGTAAATCTTTATGCGAACGAATGTCTTGTATCACACCGCCTCACACACTTCGACGACATGTACTTGAT
>CAXIVS010000349.1:0-17003 GCA_964035775.1 Osedax frankpressi | reverse complement strand
GTTATATCAGATGTTATATCAGATGTTATATCAGATGTTATATCAGATGTTATATCAGATGTTATATCAGATGTTATATCAGATGTTATATCAGATGTTATATCAGATGTTATATCAGATGTTATATCAGATGTTATATCAGATGTTATATCAGATGTTATATCAGATGTTATATCAGATGTTATATCAGATGTTATATCAGATGTTATATCAGATGTTATATCAGATGTTATATCAGATGTTATATCAGATGTTATATCAGATGTTATATCAGATGTTATATCAGATGTTATATCAGATGTTATATCAGATGTTATATCAGATGTTATATCAGATGTTATATCAGATGTTATATCAGATGTTATATCAGATGTTATATCAGATGTTATATCAGATGTTATATCAGATGTTATATCAGATGTTATATCAGATGTTATATCAGATGTTATATCAGATGTTATATCAGATGTTATATCAGATGTTATATCAGATGTTATATCAGATGTTATATCAGATGTTATATCAGATGTTATATCAGATGTTATATCAGATGTTATATCAGATGTTATATCAGATGTTATATCAGATGTTATATCAGATGTTATATCAGATGTTATATCAGATGTTATATCAGATGTTATATCAGATGTTATATCAGATGTTATATCAGATGTTATATCAGATGTTATATCAGATGTTATATCAGATGTTATATCAGATGTTATATCAGATGTTATATCAGATGTTATATCAGATGTTATATCAGATGTTATATCAGATGTTATATCAGATGTTATATCAGATGTTATATCAGATGTTATATCAGATGTTATATCAGATGTTATATCAGATGTTATATCAGATGTTATATCAGATGTTATATCAGATGTTATATCAGATGTTATATCAGATGTTATATCAGATGTTATATCAGATGTTATATCAGATGTTATATCAGATGTTATATCAGATGTTATATCAGATGTTATATCAGATGTTATATCAGATGTTATATCAGATGTTATATCAGATGTTATATCAGATGTTATATCAGATGTTATATCAGATGTTATATCAGATGTTATATCAGATGTTATATCAGATGTTATATCAGATGTTATATCAGATGTTATACTAATGTTATATCAGATGTTATATCAGATGTTATATCAGATGTTATATCAGATGTTATATCAGATGTTATATCAGATGTTATATCAGATGTTATATCAGATGTTATATCAGATGTTATATCAGATGTTATATCAGATGTTATATCAGATGTTATATCAGATGTTATATCAGATGTTATATCAGATGTTATATCAGATGTTATATCAGATGTTATATCAGATGTTATATCAGATGTTATATCAGATGTTATATCAGATGTTATATCAGATGTTATATCAGATGTTATATCAGATGTTATATCAGATGTTATATCAGATGTTATATCAGATGTTATATCAGATGTTATATCAGATGTTATATCAGATGTTATATCAGATGTTATATCAGATGTTATATCAGATGTTATATCAGATGTTATATCAGATGTTATATCAGATGTTATATCAGATGTTATATCAGATGTTATATCAGATGTTATATCAGATGTTATATCAGATGTTATATCAGATGTTATATCAGATGTTATATCAGATGTTATATCAGATGTTATATCAGATGTTATATCAGATGTTATATCAGATGTTATATCAGATGTTATATCAGATGTTATATCAGATGTTATATCAGATGTTATATCAGATGTTATATCAGATGTTATATCAGATGTTATATCAGATGTTATATCAGATGTTATATCAGATGTTATATCAGATGTTATATCAGATGTTATATCAGATGTTATATCAGATGTTATATCAGATGTTATATCAGATGTTATATCAGATGTTATATCAGATGTTATATCAGATGTTATATCAGATGTTATATCAGATGTTATATCAGATGTTATATCAGATGTTATATCAGATGTTATATCAGATGTTATATCAGATGTTATATCAGATGTTATATCAGATGTTATATCAGATGTTATATCAGATGTTATATCAGATGTTATATCAGATGTTATATCAGATGTTATATCAGATGTTATATCAGATGTTATATCAGATGTTATATCAGATGTTATATCAGATGTTATATCAGATGTTATATCAGATGTTATATCAGATGTTATATCAGATGTTATATCAGATGTTATATCAGATGTTATATCAGATGTTATATCAGATGTTATATCAGATGTTATATCAGATGTTATATCAGATGTTATATCAGATGTTATATCAGATGTTATATCAGATGTTATATCAGATGTTATATCAGATGTTATATCAGATGTTATATCAGATGTTATATCAGATGTTATATCAGATGTTATATCAGATGTTATATCAGATGTTATATCAGATGTTATATCAGATGTTATATCAGATGTTATATCAGATGTTATATCAGATGTTATATCAGATGTTATATCAGATGTTATATCAGATGTTATATCAGATGTTATATCAGATGTTATATCAGATGTTATATCAGATGTTATATCAGATGTTATATCAGATGTTATATCAGATGTTATATCAGATGTTATATCAGATGTTATATCAGATGTTATATCAGATGTTATATCAGATGTTATATCAGATGTTATATCAGATGTTATATCAGATGTTATATCAGATGTTATATCAGATGTTATATCAGATGTTATATCAGATGTTATATCAGATGTTATATCAGATGTTATATCAGATGTTATATCAGATGTTATATCAGATGTTATATCAGATGTTATATCAGATGTTATATCAGATGTTATATCAGATGTTATATCAGATGTTATATCAGATGTTATATCAGATGTTATATCAGATGTTATATCAGATGTTATATCAGATGTTATACTAGATGTTATATCAGATGTTATATCAGATGTTATATCAGATGTTATATCAGATGTTATATCAGATGTTATATCAGATGTTATATCAGATGTTATATCAGATGTTATATCAGATGTTATATCAGATGTTATATCAGATGTTATATCAGATGTTATATCAGATGTTATATCAGATGTTATATCAGATGTTATATCAGATGTTATATCAGATGTTATATCAGATGTTATATCAGATGTTATATCAGATGTTATATCAGATGTTATATCAGATGTTATATCAGATGTTATATCAGATGTTATATCAGATGTTATATCAGATGTTATATCAGATGTTATATCAGATGTTATATCAGATGTTATATCAGATGTTATATCAGATGTTATATCAGATGTTATATCAGATGTTATATCAGATGTTATATCAGATGTTATATCAGATGTTATATCAGATGTTATATCAGATGTTATATCAGATGTTATATCAGATGTTATATCAGATGTTATATCAGATGTTATATCAGATGTTATATCAGATGTTATATCAGATGTTATATCAGATGTTATATCAGATGTTATATCAGATGTTATATCAGATGTTATATCAGATGTTATATCAGATGTTATATCAGATGTTATATCAGATGTTATATCAGATGTTATATCAGATGTTATATCAGATGTTATATCAGATGTTATATCAGATGTTATATCAGATGTTATATCAGATGTTATATCAGATGTTATATCAGATGTTATATCAGATGTTATATCAGATGTTATATCAGATGTTATATCAGATGTTATATCAGATGTTATATCAGATGTTATATCAGATGTTATATCAGATGTTATATCAGATGTTATATCAGATGTTATATCAGATGTTATATCAGATGTTATATCAGATGTTATATCAGATGTTATATCAGATGTTATATCAGATGTTATATCAGATGTTATATCAGATGTTATATCAGATGTTATATCAGATGTTATATCAGATGTTATATCAGATGTTATATCAGATGTTATATCAGATGTTATATCAGATGTTATATCAGATGTTATATCAGATGTTATATCAGATGTTATATCAGATGTTATATCAGATGTTATATCAGATGTTATATCAGATGTTATATCAGATGTTATATCAGATGTTATATCAGATGTTATATCAGATGTTATATCAGATGTTATATCAGATGTTATATCAGATGTTATATCAGATGTTATATCAGATGTTATATCAGATGTTATATCAGATGTTATATCAGATGTTATATCAGATGTTATATCAGATGTTATATCAGATGTTATATCAGATGTTATATCAGATGTTATATCAGATGTTATATCAGATGTTATATCAGATGTTATATCAGATGTTATATCAGATGTTATATCAGATGTTATATCAGATGTTATATCAGATGTTATATCAGATGTTATATCAGATGTTATATCAGATGTTATATCAGATGTTATATCAGATGTTATATCAGATGTTATATCAGATGTTATACTAATGTTATACCAGATGTTATATCAGATGTTATATCAGATGTTATATCAGATGTTATATCAGATGTTATATCAGATGTTATATCAGATGTTATATCAGATGTTATATCAGATGTTATATCAGATGTTATATCAGATGTTATATCAGATGTTATATCAGATGTTATATCAGATGTTATATCAGATGTTATATCAGATGTTATACTAATGTTATACCAGATGTTATATCAGATGTTATATCAGATGTTATATCAGATGTTATATCAGATGTTATATCAGATGTTATATCAGATGTTATATCAGATGTTATATCAGATGTTATATCAGATGTTATATCAGATGTTATATCAGATGTTATATCAGATGTTATATCAGATGTTATATCAGATGTTATATCAGATGTTATATCAGATGTTATATCAGATGTTATATCAGATGTTATATCAGATGTTATATCAGATGTTATATCAGATGTTATATCAGATGTTATATCAGATGTTATATCAGATGTTATATCAGATGTTATATCAGATGTTATATCAGATGTTATATCAGATGTTATATCAGATGTTATATCAGATGTTATATCAGATGTTATATCAGATGTTATATCAGATGTTATATCAGATGTTATATCAGATGTTATATCAGATGTTATATCAGATGTTATATCAGATGTTATATCAGATGTTATATCAGATGTTATATCAGATGTTATATCAGATGTTATATCAGATGTTATATCAGATGTTATATCAGATGTTATATCAGATGTTATATCAGATGTTATATCAGATGTTATATCAGATGTTATATCAGATGTTATATCAGATGTTATATCAGATGTTATATCAGATGTTATATCAGATGTTATATCAGATGTTATATCAGATGTTATATCAGATGTTATATCAGATGTTATATCAGATGTTATATCAGATGTTATATCAGATGTTATATCAGATGTTATATCAGATGTTATATCAGATGTTATATCAGATGTTATATCAGATGTTATATCAGATGTTATATCAGATGTTATATCAGATGTTATATCAGATGTTATATCAGATGTTATATCAGATGTTATATCAGATGTTATATCAGATGTTATATCAGATGTTATATCAGATGTTATATCAGATGTTATATCAGATGTTATATCAGATGTTATATCAGATGTTATATCAGATGTTATATCAGATGTTATATCAGATGTTATATCAGATGTTATATCAGATGTTATATCAGATGTTATATCAGATGTTATATCAGATGTTATATCAGATGTTATATCAGATGTTATATCAGATGTTATATCAGATGTTATATCAGATGTTATATCAGATGTTATATCAGATGTTATATCAGATGTTATATCAGATGTTATATCAGATGTTATATCAGATGTTATATCAGATGTTATATCAGATGTTATATCAGATGTTATATCAGATGTTATATCAGATGTTATATCAGATGTTATATCAGATGTTATATCAGATGTTATATCAGATGTTATATCAGATGTTATATCAGATGTTATATCAGATGTTATATCAGATGTTATATCAGATGTTATATCAGATGTTATATCAGATGTTATATCAGATGTTATATCAGATGTTATATCAGATGTTATATCAGATGTTATATCAGATGTTATATCAGATGTTATATCAGATGTTATATCAGATGTTATATCAGATGTTATATCAGATGTTATATCAGATGTTATATCAGATGTTATATCAGATGTTATATCAGATGTTATATCAGATGTTATATCAGATGTTATATCAGATGTTATATCAGATGTTATATCAGATGTTATATCAGATGTTATATCAGATGTTATATCAGATGTTATATCAGATGTTATATCAGATGTTATATCAGATGTTATATCAGATGTTATATCAGATGTTATATCAGATGTTATATCAGATGTTATATCAGATGTTATATCAGATGTTATATCAGATGTTATATCAGATGTTATATCAGATGTTATATCAGATGTTATATCAGATGTTATATCAGATGTTATATCAGATGTTATATCAGATGTTATATCAGATGTTATATCAGATGTTATATCAGATGTTATATCAGATGTTATATCAGATGTTATATCAGATGTTATATCAGATGTTATATCAGATGTTATATCAGATGTTATATCAGATGTTATATCAGATGTTATATCAGATGTTATATCAGATGTTATATCAGATGTTATATCAGATGTTATATCAGATGTTATATCAGATGTTATATCAGATGTTATATCAGATGTTATATCAGATGTTATATCAGATGTTATATCAGATGTTATATCAGATGTTATATCAGATGTTATATCAGATGTTATATCAGATGTTATATCAGATGTTATATCAGATGTTATATCAGATGTTATATCAGATGTTATATCAGATGTTATATCAGATGTTATATCAGATGTTATATCAGATGTTATATCAGATGTTATATCAGATGTTATATCAGATGTTATATCAGATGTTATATCAGATGTTATATCAGATGTTATATCAGATGTTATATCAGATGTTATATCAGATGTTATATCAGATGTTATATCAGATGTTATATCAGATGTTATATCAGATGTTATATCAGATGTTATATCAGATGTTATATCAGATGTTATATCAGATGTTATATCAGATGTTATATCAGATGTTATATCAGATGTTATATCAGATGTTATATCAGATGTTATATCAGATGTTATATCAGATGTTATATCAGATGTTATATCAGATGTTATATCAGATGTTATATCAGATGTTATATCAGATGTTATATCAGATGTTATATCAGATGTTATATCAGATGTTATATCAGATGTTATATCAGATGTTATATCAGATGTTATATCAGATGTTATATCAGATGTTATATCAGATGTTATATCAGATGTTATATCAGATGTTATATCAGATGTTATATCAGATGTTATATCAGATGTTATATCAGATGTTATATCAGATGTTATATCAGATGTTATATCAGATGTTATATCAGATGTTATATCAGATGTTATATCAGATGTTATATCAGATGTTATATCAGATGTTATATCAGATGTTATATCAGATGTTATATCAGATGTTATATCAGATGTTATATCAGATGTTATATCAGATGTTATATCAGATGTTATATCAGATGTTATATCAGATGTTATATCAGATGTTATATCAGATGTTATATCAGATGTTATATCAGATGTTATATCAGATGTTATATCAGATGTTATATCAGATGTTATATCAGATGTTATATCAGATGTTATATCAGATGTTATATCAGATGTTATATCAGATGTTATATCAGATGTTATATCAGATGTTATATCAGATGTTATATCAGATGTTATATCAGATGTTATATCAGATGTTATATCAGATGTTATATCAGATGTTATATCAGATGTTATATCAGATGTTATATCAGATGTTATATCAGATGTTATATCAGATGTTATATCAGATGTTATATCAGATGTTATATCAGATGTTATATCAGATGTTATATCAGATGTTATATCAGATGTTATATCAGATGTTATATCAGATGTTATATCAGATGTTATATCAGATGTTATATCAGATGTTATATCAGATGTTATATCAGATGTTATATCAGATGTTATATCAGATGTTATATCAGATGTTATATCAGATGTTATATCAGATGTTATATCAGATGTTATATCAGATGTTATATCAGATGTTATATCAGATGTTATATCAGATGTTATATCAGATGTTATATCAGATGTTATATCAGATGTTATATCAGATGTTATATCAGATGTTATATCAGATGTTATATCAGATGTTATATCAGATGTTATATCAGATGTTATATCAGATGTTATATCAGATGTTATATCAGATGTTATATCAGATGTTATATCAGATGTTATATCAGATGTTATATCAGATGTTATATCAGATGTTATATCAGATGTTATATCAGATGTTATATCAGATGTTATATCAGATGTTATATCAGATGTTATATCAGATGTTATATCAGATGTTATATCAGATGTTATATCAGATGTTATATCAGATGTTATATCAGATGTTATATCAGATGTTATATCAGATGTTATATCAGATGTTATATCAGATGTTATATCAGATGTTATATCAGATGTTATATCAGATGTTATATCAGATGTTATATCAGATGTTATATCAGATGTTATATCAGATGTTATATCAGATGTTATATCAGATGTTATATCAGATGTTATATCAGATGTTATATCAGATGTTATATCAGATGTTATATCAGATGTTATATCAGATGTTATATCAGATGTTATATCAGATGTTATATCAGATGTTATATCAGATGTTATATCAGATGTTATATCAGATGTTATATCAGATGTTATATCAGATGTTATATCAGATGTTATATCAGATGTTATATCAGATGTTATATCAGATGTTATATCAGATGTTATATCAGATGTTATATCAGATGTTATATCAGATGTTATATCAGATGTTATATCAGATGTTATATCAGATGTTATATCAGATGTTATATCAGATGTTATATCAGATGTTATATCAGATGTTATATCAGATGTTATATCAGATGTTATATCGATGTTATATCAGATGTTATATCAGATGTTATATCAGATGTTATATCAGATGTTATATCAGATGTTATATCAGATGTTATATCAGATGTTATATCAGATGTTATATCAGATGTTATATCAGATGTTATATCAGATGTTATATCAGATGTTATATCAGATGTTATATCAGATGTTATATCAGATGTTATATCAGATGTTATATCAGATGTTATATCAGATGTTATATCAGATGTTATATCAGATGTTATATCAGATGTTATATCAGATGTTATATCAGATGTTATATCAGATGTTATATCAGATGTTATATCAGATGTTATATCAGATGTTATATCAGATGTTATATCAGATGTTATATCAGATGTTATATCAGATGTTATATCAGATGTTATATCAGATGTTATATCAGATGTTATATCAGATGTTATATCAGATGTTATATCAGATGTTATATCAGATGTTATATCAGATGTTATATCAGATGTTATATCAGATGTTATATCAGATGTTATATCAGATGTTATATCAGATGTTATATCAGATGTTATATCAGATGTTATATCAGATGTTATATCAGATGTTATATCAGATGTTATATCAGATGTTATATCAGATGTTATATCAGATGTTATATCAGATGTTATATCAGATGTTATATCAGATGTTATATCAGATGTTATATCAGATGTTATATCAGATGTTATATCAGATGTTATATCAGATGTTATATCAGATGTTATATCAGATGTTATATCAGATGTTATATCAGATGTTATATCAGATGTTATATCAGATGTTATATCAGATGTTATATCAGATGTTATATCAGATGTTATATCAGATGTTATATCAGATGTTATATCAGATGTTATATCAGATGTTATATCAGATGTTATATCAGATGTTATATCAGATGTTATATCAGATGTTATATCAGATGTTATATCAGATGTTATATCAGATGTTATATCAGATGTTATATCAGATGTTATATCAGATGTTATATCAGATGTTATATCAGATGTTATATCAGATGTTATATCAGATGTTATATCAGATGTTATATCAGATGTTATATCAGATGTTATATCAGATGTTATATCAGATGTTATATCAGATGTTATATCAGATGTTATATCAGATGTTATATCAGATGTTATATCAGATGTTATATCAGATGTTATATCAGATGTTATATCAGATGTTATATCAGATGTTATATCAGATGTTATATCAGATGTTATATCAGATGTTATATCAGATGTTATATCAGATGTTATATCAGATGTTATATCAGATGTTATATCAGATGTTATATCAGATGTTATATCAGATGTTATATCAGATGTTATATCAGATGTTATATCAGATGTTATATCAGATGTTATATCAGATGTTATATCAGATGTTATATCAGATGTTATATCAGATGTTATATCAGATGTTATATCAGATGTTATATCAGATGTTATATCAGATGTTATATCAGATGTTATATCAGATGTTATATCAGATGTTATATCAGATGTTATATCAGATGTTATATCAGATGTTATATCAGATGTTATATCAGATGTTATATCAGATGTTATATCAGATGTTATATCAGATGTTATATCAGATGTTATATCAGATGTTATATCAGATGTTATATCAGATGTTATATCAGATGTTATATCAGATGTTATATCAGATGTTATATCAGATGTTATATCAGATGTTATATCAGATGTTATATCAGATGTTATATCAGATGTTATATCAGATGTTATATCAGATGTTATATCAGATGTTATATCAGATGTTATATCAGATGTTATATCAGATGTTATATCAGATGTTATATCAGATGTTATATCAGATGTTATATCAGATGTTATATCAGATGTTATATCAGATGTTATATCAGATGTTATATCAGATGTTATATCAGATGTTATATCAGATGTTATATCAGATGTTATATCAGATGTTATATCAGATGTTATATCAGATGTTATATCAGATGTTATATCAGATGTTATATCAGATGTTATATCAGATGTTATATCAGATGTTATATCAGATGTTATATCAGATGTTATATCAGATGTTATATCAGATGTTATATCAGATGTTATATCAGATGTTATATCAGATGTTATATCAGATGTTATATCAGATGTTATATCAGATGTTATATCAGATGTTATATCAGATGTTATATCAGATGTTATATCAGATGTTATATCAGATGTTATATCAGATGTTATATCAGATGTTATATCAGATGTTATATCAGATGTTATATCAGATGTTATATCAGATGTTATATCAGATGTTATATCAGATGTTATATCAGATGTTATATCAGATGTTATATCAGATGTTATATCAGATGTTATATCAGATGTTATATCAGATGTTATATCAGATGTTATATCAGATGTTATATCAGATGTTATATCAGATGTTATATCAGATGTTATATCAGATGTTATATCAGATGTTATATCAGATGTTATATCAGATGTTATATCAGATGTTATATCAGATGTTATATCAGATGTTATATCAGATGTTATATCAGATGTTATATCAGATGTTATATCAGATGTTATATCAGATGTTATATCAGATGTTATATCAGATGTTATATCAGATGTTATATCAGATGTTATATCAGATGTTATATCAGATGTTATATCAGATGTTATATCAGATGTTATATCAGATGTTATATCAGATGTTATATCAGATGTTATATCAGATGTTATATCAGATGTTATATCAGATGTTATATCAGATGTTATATCAGATGTTATATCAGATGTTATATCAGATGTTATATCAGATGTTATATCAGATGTTATATCAGATGTTATATCAGATGTTATATCAGATGTTATATCAGATGTTATATCAGATGTTATATCAGATGTTATATCAGATGTTATATCAGATGTTATATCAGATGTTATATCAGATGTTATATCAGATGTTATATCAGATGTTATATCAGATGTTATATCAGATGTTATATCAGATGTTATATCAGATGTTATATCAGATGTTATATCAGATGTTATATCAGATGTTATATCAGATGTTATATCAGATGTTATATCAGATGTTATATCAGATGTTATATCAGATGTTATATCAGATGTTATATCAGATGTTATATCAGATGTTATATCAGATGTTATATCAGATGTTATATCAGATGTTATATCAGATGTTATATCAGATGTTATATCAGATGTTATATCAGATGTTATATCAGATGTTATATCAGATGTTATATCAGATGTTATATCAGATGTTATATCAGATGTTATATCAGATGTTATATCAGATGTTATATCAGATGTTATATCAGATGTTATATCAGATGTTATATCAGATGTTATATCAGATGTTATATCAGATGTTATATCAGATGTTATATCAGATGTTATATCAGATGTTATATCAGATGTTATATCAGATGTTATATCAGATGTTATATCAGATGTTATATCAGATGTTATATCAGATGTTATATCAGATGTTATATCAGATGTTATATCAGATGTTATATCAGATGTTATATCAGATGTTATATCAGATGTTATATCAGATGTTATATCAGATGTTATATCAGATGTTATATCAGATGTTATATCAGATGTTATATCAGATGTTATATCAGATGTTATATCAGATGTTATATCAGATGTTATATCAGATGTTATATCAGATGTTATATCAGATGTTATATCAGATGTTATATCAGATGTTATATCAGATGTTATATCAGATGTTATATCAGATGTTATATCAGATGTTATATCAGATGTTATATCAGATGTTATATCAGATGTTATATCAGATGTTATATCAGATGTTATATCAGATGTTATATCAGATGTTATATCAGATGTTATATCAGATGTTATATCAGATGTTATATCAGATGTTATATCAGATGTTATATCAGATGTTATATCAGATGTTATATCAGATGTTATATCAGATGTTATATCAGATGTTATATCAGATGTTATATCAGATGTTATATCAGATGTTATATCAGATGTTATATCAGATGTTATATCAGATGTTATATCAGATGTTATATCAGATGTTATATCAGATGTTATATCAGATGTTATATCAGATGTTATATCAGATGTTATATCAGATGTTATATCAGATGTTATATCAGATGTTATATCAGATGTTATATCAGATGTTATATCAGATGTTATATCAGATGTTATATCAGATGTTATATCAGATGTTATATCAGATGTTATATCAGATGTTATATCAGATGTTATATCAGATGTTATATCAGATGTTATATCAGATGTTATATCAGATGTTATATCAGATGTTATATCAGATGTTATATCAGATGTTATATCAGATGTTATATCAGATGTTATATCAGATGTTATATCAGATGTTATATCAGATGTTATATCAGATGTTATATCAGATGTTATATCAGATGTTATATCAGATGTTATATCAGATGTTATATCAGATGTTATATCAGATGTTATATCAGATGTTATATCAGATGTTATATCAGATGTTATATCAGATGTTATATCAGATGTTATATCAGATGTTATATCAGATGTTATATCAGATGTTATATCAGATGTTATATCAGATGTTATATCAGATGTTATATCAGATGTTATATCAGATGTTATATCAGATGTTATATCAGATGTTATATCAGATGTTATATCAGATGTTATATCAGATGTTATATCAGATGTTATATCAGATGTTATATCAGATGTTATATCAGATGTTATATCAGATGTTATATCAGATGTTATATCAGATGTTATATCAGATGTTATATCAGATGTTATATCAGATGTTATATCAGATGTTATATCAGATGTTATATCAGATGTTATATCAGATGTTATATCAGATGTTATATCAGATGTTATATCAGATGTTATATCAGATGTTATATCAGATGTTATATCAGATGTTATATCAGATGTTATATCAGATGTTATATCAGATGTTATATCAGATGTTATATCAGATGTTATATCAGATGTTATATCAGATGTTATATCAGATGTTATATCAGATGTTATATCAGATGTTATATCAGATGTTATATCAGATGTTATATCAGATGTTATATCAGATGTTATATCAGATGTTATATCAGATGTTATATCAGATGTTATATCAGATGTTATATCAGATGTTATATCAGATGTTATATCAGATGTTATATCAGATGTTATATCAGATGTTATATCAGATGTTATATCAGATGTTATATCAGATGTTATATCAGATGTTATATCAGATGTTATATCAGATGTTATATCAGATGTTATATCAGATGTTATATCAGATGTTATATCAGATGTTATATCAGATGTTATATCAGATGTTATATCAGATGTTATATCAGATGTTATATCAGATGTTATATCAGATGTTATATCAGATGTTATATCAGATGTTATATCAGATGTTATACTAATGTTATATCAGATGTTATATCAGATGTTATATCAGATGTTATATCAGATGTTATATCAGATGTTATATCAGATGTTATATCAGATGTTATATCAGATGTTATATCAGATGTTATATCAGATGTTATATCAGATGTTATATCAGATGTTATATCAGATGTTATATCAGATGTTATATCAGATGTTATATCAGATGTTATATCAGATGTTATATCAGATGTTATATCAGATGTTATATCAGATGTTATATCAGATGTTATATCAGATGTTATATCAGATGTTATATCAGATGTTATATCAGATGTTATATCAGATGTTATATCAGATGTTATATCAGATGTTATATCAGATGTTATATCAGATGTTATATCAGATGTTATATCAGATGTTATATCAGATGTTATATCAGATGTTATATCAGATGTTATATCAGATGTTATATCAGATGTTATATCAGATGTTATATCAGATGTTATATCAGATGTTATATCAGATGTTATATCAGATGTTATATCAGATGTTATATCAGATGTTATATCAGATGTTATATCAGATGTTATATCAGATGTTATATCAGATGTTATATCAGATGTTATATCAGATGTTATATCAGATGTTATATCAGATGTTATATCAGATGTTATATCAGATGTTATATCAGATGTTATATCAGATGTTATATCAGATGTTATATCAGATGTTATATCAGATGTTATATCAGATGTTATATCAGATGTTATATCAGATGTTATATCAGATGTTATATCAGATGTTATATCAGATGTTATATCAGATGTTATATCAGATGTTATATCAGATGTTATATCAGATGTTATATCAGATGTTATATCAGATGTTATATCAGATGTTATATCAGATGTTATATCAGATGTTATATCAGATGTTATATCAGATGTTATATCAGATGTTATATCAGATGTTATATCAGATGTTATATCAGATGTTATATCAGATGTTATATCAGATGTTATATCAGATGTTATATCAGATGTTATATCAGATGTTATATCAGATGTTATATCAGATGTTATATCAGATGTTATATCAGATGTTATATCAGATGTTATATCAGATGTTATATCAGATGTTATATCAGATGTTATATCAGATGTTATATCAGATGTTATATCAGATGTTATATCAGATGTTATATCAGATGTTATATCAGATGTTATATCAGATGTTATATCAGATGTTATATCAGATGTTATATCAGATGTTATATCAGATGTTATATCAGATGTTATATCAGATGTTATATCAGATGTTATATCAGATGTTATATCAGATGTTATATCAGATGTTATATCAGATGTTATATCAGATGTTATATCAGATGTTATATCAGATGTTATATCAGATGTTATATCAGATGTTATATCAGATGTTATATCAGATGTTATATCAGATGTTATATCAGATGTTATATCAGATGTTATATCAGATGTTATATCAGATGTTATATCAGATGTTATATCAGATGTTATATCAGATGTTATATCAGATGTTATATCAGATGTTATATCAGATGTTATATCAGATGTTATATCAGATGTTATATCAGATGTTATATCAGATGTTATATCAGATGTTATATCAGATGTTATATCAGATGTTATATCAGATGTTATATCAGATGTTATATCAGATGTTATATCAGATGTTATATCAGATGTTATATCAGATGTTATATCAGATGTTATATCAGATGTTATATCAGATGTTATATCAGATGTTATATCAGATGTTATATCAGATGTTATATCAGATGTTATATCAGATGTTATATCAGATGTTATATCAGATGTTATATCAGATGTTATATCAGATGTTATATCAGATGTTATATCAGATGTTATATCAGATGTTATATCAGATGTTATATCAGATGTTATATCAGATGTTATATCAGATGTTATATCAGATGTTATATCAGATGTTATATCAGATGTTATATCAGATGTTATATCAGATGTTATATCAGATGTTATATCAGATGTTATATCAGATGTTATATCAGATGTTATATCAGATGTTATATCAGATGTTATACTAATGTTATACCAGATGTTATATCAGATGTTATATCAGATGTTATACCAGATGTTATACCAGATGTTATACTAATGTTATATCAGATGTTATATCAGATGTTATATCAGATGTTATATCAGATGTTATACCAGATGTTATATCAGATGTTATACTAATGTTATACCAGATGTTATATCAGATGTTATATCAGATGTTATATCAGATGTTATATCAGATGTTATATCAGATGTTATATCAGATGTTATATCAGATGTTATATCAGATGTTATATCAGATGTTAATGTAAGACTAATGTTACATTTTTAGA
>CAXIVS010000348.1:0-13665 GCA_964035775.1 Osedax frankpressi | reverse complement strand
TTGTCAACCGTATAAATTGATACACACTAACGTTTGTCAACACATAAACTGATACACTGTAACGTTTGTCAACACATCAACTGATACACTGTATAACGTTTGTCAACACATCAACTGACACACTGTAACGTTTGTCAACACATCAACTGACACACTGTAACGTTTGTCAACACATCAACTGATACACTGTATAACGTTTGTCAACACATCAACTGACACACTGTAACGTTTGTCAACACATCAACTGATACACTGTAACGTTTGTCAACACATCAACTGATACACTGTATAACGTTTATCAACACATCAACTGATACACTGTAACATTTGTCAACACATAGACTGAACCCAATCACCAATCATGGTCTTCAACACCAAAACTTATACATAAAAACCTACTTCATGTTTTCATTAATAATTACTGTTTAATGGCTTTATTTAATTTATGCAGCGGTTTTTTGTAAAGTGCCCTTGACCATTTTTATTTCTAACGAATTCAAAGTTTGTATAATTATCACTAATCCGAAGAATCCTAGACTAGTTCCCGACCGGTCACGCTCCGCTGCGCCCAGTGTCCCATGCACGAGAACACTGGCACTCGCACTCAGTGTGTAACTTCCTTCTACTGGGTGAAGGCGATACCTTTGACGAGTACGTAAGTACGGCGGCATAAACACGAGCAATCTACGCCAGAGAATATCGCCGTCAATTGCGTGCTAAAAAAGTGCGACCACAAAACGGTGGCGTCGACTAGACACCGTACGTACGATGTACTACGTACACAGACCGTGCGGTCTTGGCGGTTTACCGGAATGAGTAACTGCGGTCGTCACAGGCACCGACACACCACAAGGCTAACCTCACTAGCTCGCCACGGGCGGATTAATTAAGGTATTCGTGGGGCCTGTGCACCGACACTTTCATGGGCCCTGGCATAGGTAGATCCAGGGGTCGATCAAGTGACTGTATTTTGGGGTCCAAAATCTGGAATTGAACGGGGCCCCGCTTTGACGCTTGCCAGAAACGTCCCCTGTCGATATGAATATTGATTCGGACGCTAGTATATACTATACTATACATACATATCTAGACTGTATATATATATATAATATATATATATATATATATATATATATATATATATATATATATATATATATAGTTATGTATTAACACTCCTATATTTATTCAAAGGGCCTACATTATTCGCAGATTACAAATGAGTCACCAATGAAACGTATGCAGTAGTCACTATTGACCAATTCATGTCTTGCTTGCTGGGGTTTGGGAATGTTCAGTGTGCAAATAATATGCTCAGGTATTGTCGTGCTTTCGTGGGCCATACACGTGCCTATGGGGGTTAATGATTAGTCCGCCGCTGGCCACGGACTGCCCTGTGTAACGGTAACCATGGTATTTGGACACATGCATTTTTCAGTGATACCTCTTCCCTAATCAAATTGCAGGCTTTCATCCGTTTGTGTTGGGATTGAGAGACCAGAAGCCTTGCTCATATGGACGGACGGTAGTGACGGGTTCATGGAAATGCTTTTTGGTGTTGGGTGCACACTGCACACGCGTGGTTCCCGGAGTGAGACAGACTCCGACGGCAAGCAGGACGGAGAACACACGACACGCAAGGTAGTCTCGTTTCCGGTGCGTTTTGAGCGACTGACGAGACTATTCGCAACTGGTCCCCACCTCGTTGTCCGTAAGCGTATTGAAAGATACAACTACTGCAATTTTGAAAATAATAACGTATTTGCATAATAGTTCTCATATTCTAGATGAGTTTGTGTTTGGTTGAAACCTATAAAACGTACAGCGGAAGTGTCTGTTGTGACAGTTACTGAAGGAGGAGGACGTGACGACTGGAACAAGTGGCGACTACCCGTACATTCCAGACCGACACGACACCGTGGGCGAAAGAATACGTAGCTCGTTTAAGATCTATAGCTGGATCTTGTTGCTAGGGGAGGTACCTGGATCTTGTTGCTAGGGGAGGTACCTGGATCTTGTTGCTAGGGGAGGTACCTGGATCTTGTTGCTAGGGGAGGTACCTGGATCTTGTTGCTAGGGGAAATCATTGGAACATGTTGCTACGGGGGGTACCTGGATCTAGTTACTAGGGGAGGTACGTGGAGCTTGTTGCTAGGGGAGATATTTGTTTTTCATAACAGTGTTGCTAGGTGTAATAATATTTCAATCTTGCTGCTATTTATTGTATGTTGCTATGGAGTTAATTATTGCTAAATAGGCTTCCTATCCAGGGTCCACAAAGTTTTATCCACCTACATAAAAGAACCCGTCGGGTCCAAATGTTTTGTAACTATTTAGCAGACTACGAAAAGTATTACTGGTCAGTTTATTGACATATACCACTCGCCGTGAACCAGAAATAGTCTGTCTGGTGACATGACAAGGGTGGACTCTCGACGTCGAACAGACGACAACATATTTACTGCTTCGCACTTCCGGGCACGTTCACAATAAGCATCTCGGGGCGAGAAAAAAATCTAGGCAAGTGATGCAGACATCAGTACAAACTACACACAGTCCACTTGAGACTCAAGGTACGTAGCCAAATACAGCAGACGACATATGACAGAGATCAGTCACAGCCATACTTTCTCGGGTCTTCTCCTTCGCGCCGTCCGTTGGTTTGGAAACCGTTAATTTAGGTAAATATACAAGTGCACTTTCATTCCCGTTTCCTGACCTGAACTTGAGAATCCACTCTCCGACCAGGAACTGCCAGACACCTAACTTCTGTACAGCTGTTAAATTCACACAGTTATTTATCGTCCAAAAATCAAGGTTTACTATTAGAACATTGCATTGTACAACAGTAAAAATACTCCAGAACTGTGAATACCCGAGAATGTATTCCATGTTTAGCAAACCGTCAACATTCACTTGCCACACATTCCCTATGGTTCAAATCATTGGACTTTTCTCCAACTCCAGAAATCAACAGAAACGAACTTGTTACAGCATCTTTCACATTGATCTCTGACTGCAGCCATTAAAATAACTAAGTCGTGGTTTAGGAGAACACGGTTTGCAATGTCAATACTTCTGTTTGTACATCAACATGTGGTTTGATAAACACATATGTACCGGTGACAATGTCACTAACACAGCTTCAGTTTCAACACCAATGCGTTTCTCTGTGCATTTCCAAGCAACTGACATCCACTGGCGTATTACTACGCCACTTCAGATGAGTGATGCAGCTCCGTTTGAAACGAGGGCTGCGATTGGTTGATATCTCATGATGTGCTGATCCCCCTTCTGAAGGTCGACGATTTCCTCTCTGAAAAAATAATAAAACTTGCACATGTGAATACGAGAGGTCGTGTGAAATGATGAAACAAATCATGAATACAATGTTTGTTATTTCTAACAACTATTTATGGCTTTTTACAAAGATTGGAGGAAGAACTGCACTTTATTTGACAGCATATAAACCATTGTTCTTCACATTACAGTACTCAAGTGTAAGCTCTGGCTGTATTCACAACAAACAACCTACAAGTGGAAAGACTACATAAGTTATTTGTTTTCTATGTCACTGTTACTCTCCTTGTAGCAACTGTATTTGAACAATTTTGTTGAAACCTTGTTAACTTCACGGAATGTTAAGGTCGAGACATCTCAAAGCATTAACCTTGTAAACATTAATTACATTAACATGCTTACTTTTTAACAAATGAAGCAAACAAATGTGCAACATTCTCAGTTGCATATTTATAACCGTTTTCTAAAAAAACAATCTAAAACAAATGATGCATGTCAGATGTAAATTAGATTTACTGTTTTCGATTTTTATGGTAACAAATAAAAATGGAACAGAAATGTTATTGTAAATGCCCAAAAGAAGGGACTGTTACTGCAACAAGTAAGGTGGGTGGTCTAACTGGGGGAGCCCAAAATGCATCAACACCCCGCACCCCAACCCTCAAGGGCAAAAACTTAACATTGAAGCCTGTACTTTGTACAACATGTAATATTTATTTAAAACAAAAATAAAAACTCCAAAGACATCGATCGCCCATTGTGGGGCGTTCTGAATCACCCAGATACTGGCTAAATGACTCCGGAAGTGCCTTGGGGTAAAGACTGATTTGGGCAGGTGCAACTTCAAATATCAAGTACCCTTTCCAGAATGGAAAGTATCAAATTATCACAAGTCACAGATCCAAGGCCCGGGTCTGTACAGCAGATCAAACTACAGGAGTGTCAACAACATGACAAAGTACCACCACTGCCACCCTCCCCCCACCCCACACCTCTCCCACCCTCACCCCACGCCAGACACCTCACTAGAGATTTATTTCTAGAAAACACAACCTGATACGGAAAACAATAAATAAAAAGAGCATCCCACTGCTTGAGTAAATACTTACACGTTCATTGTGTTTGCTGTTTATCTTTGCTGGTTAGCTCTCATTATAAAACGTTAGTTTTTATAAGCGACAAATACCTTGGAATACTTAAACCTTAAGTGTGTAAGATTCATATAATACCTTTTATTTTTTCGCAGTTTATGGTAGCAAAATAATTATTCTTTTGCACTGATACGTTATTTTAAGTTAAGTAAGTTTTACACATCAGAAATTATACAAACATGAAAACTACAATGCTTTTAAACAGACAATTTAAGCCAATCCAGGGTAACCTCATTAATGAGACTTGATTAATTCAGAATGCTTGGCATGTGGATATCATATGATGGGAATGGAATTAAAAAACCCAAATACGTCCCATCATGTGCATGATTAATTTATCCAGAAAAAAGTAACTTATCCAAACAGTCACCTGTAGGTGGGTGCAAAGATTAACGATGTCAACCGTGTTCTATTACGTACAGTGGGGTAACCATAGACAACATTATTTCTACCGATGAACCGTGCTTGAGTAAAAACATCAATAAATTTGTCGACATCGCTGGCTTATCTTGCTTGCATTCTAGCATGACTAAACTGAAGAAAAAAGCAGGAGCCAAAGTCTCGATAAACACCGTGGATAAAAAGTACCTGTAGACAGCTGAACTCATAATGGAAGATATGGTGAACGACAAATCTACACTTCCTGGCAGTGTGTCAGAGTGGACTGCCATGCCAATGGAAAAGGTCGTATTTTATCAGCCCAGAGGCAGTACACAACAGTCAGAGTTTGCTGGTCCGGAGCCTGTTACTATCTATTTCTGGCAAGAACATACATCGCCAAGCTCAGCCACCAGTCTGCAGAATCTGGCCATATCAGAGACCGGATGCATTCATGACGATATGTTGCAAAAAGCCTGTGTTATAAATCAAATTTTGCACTGCAATGTTTAGAAGAAATCATTTGGCTATATATCGCAGTCTTCAGGATTGATCAATTCGCTTGATACTTTGCTCCCTGGCAATGGGTTCATATACAGATATCCACCTCTGTCTATAGTTGGGTATTCATTGACACAGCTGACTCAATTGGAGCAATGTGGAGTAAATGAACTTGACAAAAATTTGACATGACAGCGCTCCGCAGTGAATTTATGACTGGGATGGTTGCTTAAATATTGTAATGACATTTTACATTTGTGACAAATGTATTAAAATGTAATATGAATGTCTCCTATGAAGAAACTCTCCATTGCGCCATAAAATGTATTTTTATGTTTAGTATATGACTCGGTGTTTTTCCTGAGCAGAATATATCCTGAACAGCCGTCTGCTTTTTTGCACAACTAAGACATATGCCGACATTTTATAAACAGCATATATATTCAATATAGCTTGTGGAAAAATATTACATAAACATATAATATATAGTTATATACCAAGATTGGAAAAAACGAAACATTTTGCTTCATAATGATCCAAATAACTGTGAACTGTTAGGAGAGAACTTTCCAAAGATGTCACTATATTGTCTGTCATGATGCCAGATGTAAAATATTGGCGTGTTCCCATAACCTGGCCGCACTAACCGCTGCACTATTTCGCTGACAGATTAGTGAATCAAGGAGAACAGGCCCGGTTGTTGTCACTGCACTCTGGCCAACCTTAGACCCTAAAACACATCTATTATGTTGGGCTCGTAAGTATGTAGGTTATATAAGAGATGAAGTTAGGGCCTCCCTGTCACCCACTGAATAATGGAAGGAGGACATCAAATTAGTAGTTAGCGCTTTAAAAAGGTAAACTTCTGGTAATCTTGTACATTCTGGGGTCTTAACTACAGCTGTGTACCCATTTTATGATATTAGTAGGTTTAAAAATGTAATTAAACAATAATTTATTTTCAGTCATTATTTATTTTTAATTGTATTACAGGTGTAAATTTATATAATTTTAATATACATTTTTAATCAATACTTATTTATGTATTTAAATTGTGTAACTTTGTCACCACCGCCACAACCAGTGTGACAGTATGGAATACGAGTCTGTGACTGCCTGTGTAATGACTCTTTTTATGATTGTGCACTGACCACAAGACAATGTTCTCTCCTTTGAGAATGTAATAAGATAAGATGACGAAGAACAAAATGTTCTTGAGAATTTAATCAACTATCTTGTATCTTGTGTATGTTAATTGTATCCATCTAAAATATTGTTTCCAGCGAATTACTGACACATTGCTTTCAGTACACAAAGGACATATCGTACAGACCACAGCCCACGAGGGTACCATGATTTAGGTGGTGGGGGTACATTTAGGGAAGTGGGGTAAATGTCTTGGAGTAATCTGATTTTCTGCAAGTCTCAAGGGTTTTTAGTAAAGGTGAAAGTAAGGTGTGTTCTTATACAGTGCCCTCAGTGTCCAGTCCACAGGACTGCTCAAAATACTTCACACTCTACTCCCTCGCTGACCTGTTCAAACAAACACCATCTCAACCTCTTTGGGAAGCATCCAGCCACGCTGCAATTAATGCACAAAGACTCTTCATGCACATATATCCTCCAAGTGTTGTTTGTAGTCAGTACTCACTCACACAGCTGAGTGAACTGTAGCCAGTACTCACTCACACAGCTGAGTGAACTGTAGCCAGTACTCACTCATACAGCTGAGTGAACTGTAGCCAGTACTCACTCATACAGCTGAGTGAATTGTAGCCAGTACTCACTCACACAGCTGAGTGAACTGTAGCCAGTACTCACTCATACAGCTGAGTGAACTGTAGCCAGTACTCACTCATACAGCTGAGTGAATTGTAGCCAGTACTCACTCACACAGCTGAGTGAACTGTAGCCAGTACTCACTCACACAGCTGAGTGAACTGTAGCCAGTACTCACTCACACAGCTGAGTGAATTGTAGCCAGTACTCACTCATACAGCTGAGTGAACTGTAGCCAGTACTCACTCACACAACTGAGTGAACTGTAGCCAGTACTCACTCATACAGCTGAGTGAACTGTAGCCAGTACTCACTCACACAGCTGAGTGAACTGTAGCCAGTACTCACTCATACAGCTGAGTGAATTGTAGCCAGTACTCACTCATACAGCTGAGTGAACTGTAGCCAGTACTCACTCATACAGCTGAGTGAACTGTAGCCAGTACTCACTCATACAGCTGAGTGAATTGTAGCCAGTACTCACTCACACAACTGAGTGAACTGTAGCCAGTACTCACTCACACAGCTGAGTGAACTGTAGCCAGTACTCACTCACACAGCTGAGTGAACTGTAGCCAGTACTCACTCATACAGCTGAGTGAACTGTAGCCAGTACTCACTCATACAGCTGAGTGAACTGTAGCCAGTACTCACTCATACAGCTGAGTGAACTGTAGCTAGTACTCACTCACACAGCTGAGTGAACTGTAGCCAGTACTCACTCACACAGCTGAGTGAACTGTAGCCAGTACTCACTCATACAGCTGAGTGAACTGTAGCCAGTACTCACTCATACAGCTGAGTGAACTGTAGCCAGTACTCACTCATACAGCTGAGTGAACTGTAGCCAGTACTCACTCATACAGCTGAGTGAACTGTAGCCAGTACTCACTCATACAGCTGAGTGAACTGTAGCCAGTACTCACTCACACAGCTGAGTGAACTGTAGCCAGTACTCACTCATACAGCTGAGTGAACTGTAGCCAGTACTCACTCACACAGCTGAGTGAACTGTAGCCAGTACTCACTCACACAGCTGAGTGAACTGTAGCCAGTACTCACTCATACAGCTGAGTGAACTGTAGCCAGTACCCACTCATACAGCTGAGTGAACTGTAGCCAGTACTCACTCATACAGCTGAGTGAACTGTAGCCAGTACTCACTCATACAGCTGAGTGAACTGTAGCCAGTACTCACTCATACAGTAGAGTGAACTGTAGCCAGTACTCACTCATACAGCTGAGTGAACTGTAGCCAGTACTCACTCACACAACTGAGTGAACTGTAGCCAGTACTGCCCAAGGTTTTACACAGCAGCACAGGATTCGAACCCAGGTTCTCTTAGTCGAGAGTCTGAAGTGTCAAGGTGGTTTTTTGGCAAGATTCAAGGGAGTGCAACTTCATGTTTTTTTGGGGTGGGGTGGGGGTGGGGGGGCATTTGAAGATTTATGGGTGAGCTTCACAAATGTTAAATGTCCTATATTCAGCAGCATCTCTGCACCAAACATCCACAGCCACACATGTGCAACACTAAATATATACCACCAACAAACATGACTTGCAAATGTTGACAAAACATGGAAAAGGAAATTGGAAATTTTATTAAATACACACAAGCTACCTTCATAAGTCAACAACAGTTAACAAGATAAACTACTAGAGAACCACCAAGTGTGGCTCTTGATATCTCAAGTGGTCTTGAGTGGACACTGGTCAAGGCATTTGTTCTAGGTTTACAGTTACACCAGGTGACCTGGTCAAGCCTGACCAACTGTCAGGTCAGTGAGTCTGAACCAGTGTCCAGCTGTTGGTATTCTGAATAACCGTTTGGTCATTTGGGGACTGGTCAGCGCTACACTAACATAAAAGGTTAATGCAAGTAAACAAACACGTTGATTTCTGATAGACAAAGTGGCGCCAACCAATGACACTGGCTGGTTTATTACCTACAAGGGCCAGAACATAGTCTTCCTGTTATTTCACAATAACATAATACCTAGTGGTATTTCACAATAACATAGTACCTATCTAGAAAATAATTATGGCTAATTACACCTTAAATGTTTGTATTTAAAAAGAGTGTAACAGATCAGGTTTGTATAAATATATACTATAATAATAATGATGATTCAACATGTAGAGTACCATAAATCTAAACAAGTTCATCCAGGTGATAAACCACATAGTTAATGATAATAAACACGACCATTGCCATAACTGTGGTGCTTAATGCATGGACAAATAACATTATGTGTGTTATGAAGATAACAGTAATTAAAATGTAACATTTTATGTGCACCGTAACACATAAACATATTAGTTAAATGATGATAAATTATTTTAAAGCACTGTCTGTTAAATGTTTGAGTTCAGTGATGAAACGTAACACAGGGTATTACAAGGAGAAAGTGGGTTTTTAAAAGTTGCTTGACGGTGACTAGTGTTGTAACTTTACTTTTGACGGAAGAGTTCCACATGCGTGGGCTGACACTGAGAGAGATGATGAATGCTGCATGTGCTGTTGTGTGTTGGCAGCACAACTTGTTGTTATTGGCAGAGCACAGTGCATGCAATGGCCAGTGTGCACTACACGTGTTGTGCTTGGAATGAAATGCACATCAGCAGGTCAAATGCTACCATTGCATTGGCTGTGAAATAATTATGATGCATTTTTGGAAGAGTTTAGTTGGCATAGTGAGTATTTGTAAATTTTTCACATTGCATACATGAGTGCTGAAAACAACTCCTTTGGTAAATACTGATATGCACTGTGCAAGATTGCGTGTTAAAATTGCTGGAGATGATAGATTAAATGAAAATTATTAGTATATCAATGACAGTGGCTGAGTAGAAAGTTCAGGTTGTTTATATAATCTGACAAAATTATAACATGACCACTAGTGAGAAAGCAAACAGGGGTCAATGCCCTACTGCAAATAAAAGTGAAGCTTAAAACAACCTGATGTGTTCCTTGTTTATTTTCTTAACACTAGATGAAGGACTGAAGGTGACTGACCGACCGACCGACCGACCGACCGACCGACCGACCGACCGACCGACCGACCGACCGACCGACCGACCGACCGACCGACCGACCGACCGACCGACCGACCGACCGACCGACCGACCGACCGACCGACCGACCGACCGACCGACCGACCGACCGACCGACCGACCGACCGACCGACCGACCGACCGACCGACCGACCGACCGACCGACCGACCGACCGACCGACCGACCGACCGACCGACCGAGAATATTTTTTCTTTCAGCTCAGCAAATTTCACTATATTTTTGTTGGCAATATGTAATTTTCACTTCCCATGGCTGGGGGGGGATGGGGACAGTGTGAATCAACAGAAAGGGTAACTTTAATTACCTACCAGCCACCTCTAGTTAGACGGCTAGGCTTGAATTACTAAATCAACTTTGAAACCACATGCACGGTTGTGATAAAATTATGACTGGCAGAGTCAGTTCCATACTGTGGCCTTCTTTTTAAAAACTGGGTGAACATCATAGCATTCACACCGGTCCAGTTACACATAATGACAGGCAGGCCCCTTATCACCCCGACAATCTGCCAGAGTTGTAGAAACCTTATACCTGTGATCCTGCATTGGCCGGCCACCAGTGCTTGTCAGAGCAACACATGCTGCATGCCAATTTCACAAATATGATCCTTTGCTGATGTTAAAGAGATAATTTCACTTTTTACACTAGTGCGGCGTATGGTAGCTTTGTAAACAGTTGGTCTCCACATACAGCCACCAGGTGGCAGCATGGTTGGCTGTATACATTGGATGGGTTGCAACTGAACATAGCACATTACTGTGTATATGTAATTCCCGCAAGATTTCTGCCTACATCCACTCCTGATTACTGATTAAGAAGCGGAACACAACAGATAATTCATCATTACATATAAACAAAAATATTAAAACAAAACAAAACTATTATAATACAGTGTTGTATCTGTTTGACCCAGAAGTACTGGTACACTACAAATGAACAATACCCTATTTCTTGTCTTTGTAATGCAGAACTGAGACCGCTGTGTAACTTCACAATACAGCAAATGTTTATAAATGCCGTCTGACATGCCACCTGATAAGTAGGTGGTGACTCCAACTGCTGTGTAGATTGTCACTGTAATTAGAGGGTAGCTGTAAATGTGGGGGGGGGACAGTTGATAACACAATCTACAACTATGTGCAGAGATCAGAGGATTTCATGAAATTTGTTTAAACTCTGCTCACGGGACTGATTTTTTCCACATTTCAATAATCTAATCAATGTGTGATACTCACAAGCCCAGTGTAATCTTCTGACGTAATGAAGCGGGCAGGACAATTTGTGATAAAGCAATCTATTAATGGTGATTACCCACAAAAGATCTGGCACACTACAGACTGATCGCTTGTTACTTCATGTCTGGATATAAACATTTTCTCGTTGCATGACGGGCTAAAAATAAGTGATTCAGAACATTTGGTCGAGGTACAATGATATCCTGAATATGTCATGCATGACTGACCGACAGTCACAACATACTCCTACACAACTGTGAATGACCATTTAAAACCAATTTTAGGTACCGCTGAATGGGCTATTCATGATTTCTGGCTTCTATTCGTCAACTTTGAGGGAGATGGTCTTGAGGTGTTGGTGAACGTTTGTGGTCATCAACTTTGGGGATGGTGTTGGTGAATTTTTGGATTCGTTCATTTATCAACTTTAAAGATAATTAATTACTACTAACCTTGGGGATAGTGTCCACGCAACTGGCACATGACTATCACAAGTGCTAGAAATGGTGATGACAAACTAGAGATCACAAACTTAGCGGATGGCAATCACAGACTGAAAAATAATGACCACAAACTTTGGGAACGGCGATCACAACTTCAGGGATGGTTCACAAATGTTAGAATTTAGAATCTTGGGTATAACATTTTATATGAAAAAGAAGGTTTATTGAGAAAATGCATACAGTGAACACTCACGTGTTTGATCAGTGATGAGACGTGAAACAGCTAATTACTGACACCTCACTCACGGGAACTGAACCAAATCTCCTTCAAATATGATCACTGTGTCCATATTGAGTCGGAGGGCATGGAACTGCAGTCTAGACCAGACACGTGTAGATGCTGTATGTGTGCAATCAATTTGTAGTTAAAATGTAGTTTATAATAGTAATAAAAATGAAACCGCATTTAGCCTAGTGTTCATGATGAAATCTTTCCAGAAATTGCATCAGCTAATCTGCAGTGAGCCATTTGCTGATGTAATTCTCTAGTATCGGCAGTGGAAATAATTCTGGGTAAAGATCATCTTCTGTTACATCTCGTATGACCTGTTCACGACAGTGACACCTGGTGGTGGACAACAGAGGTCACTGTCATGTGGCTGCAGTGGACTGGTGAATCACTGAATTATTGAAATGTCAGTGTCAGAGATACCAATCTGCTGCAATCGTACTAGAAGTCTTATAGCCTTAAAGTTACAAGAGAACATGACATTTTAGCCATCGACAGTACAACAAAAAGTGTATTATGTCACGTAGTTCAATACATCTAAATTAGTATGTCATAAAATGTCTCACTGCAAATTAGCCTGGTTAGTTTCTTCTGTAAACAAAACCACTATAAACTATAATAAGTGCTGCCCGTGACATCCCAGCAGAATATATGAGGGAGACAAAGTGTACATCCTGACAGGAACAATGAGTTTTTCTCAAGTATATATACTGCTCTGTACATAACGGCACCAGTCTTCGACATGTTGGGTTCATCATACTAATGTATATAATATAAAATGCCATTATTATTATTAATGTGCTCCTTCAAACCAAACTATGATCAAACAGGACTCTTAAAAACTAGACAGATTCCTTGGAAGAAGACACGAAGATCACATCAATGGTGACAAACACAACTGTTAGAAATCAAATAAGTTGACACAGTCACACAAGTGAACTTGTGTCGTTGTCACATGACTTGAGTATTAACCAATGGACAGTGGACAGTTGGCCTGTATCAGTGGCTCTCTGACAACAACCATGGGTCCTTGTGTACCGGTTGACACATCTTCCCGCACCTTTGAGAAGCGAGGGTTAAGGCACAAAAACTCCCCTTGTATTGTCACATTACATGGACTTAACTAGTGAAAGTGTTTGACAATATCCACTTAGTACCAGCCACAGACTTGACAGAGGCGAGGGAGGGGGGGGAGGGGGAGGTATTATTTTAGCCATCCGTCACCACAGCCAACTGAACACGCCACTTTTTTGTTTAATGAGACACTTTGTTTTTTATTCTGCTTCTTTCCACACTTCTTTGCGAGCAGATGATGTGACCCCTAGACACACACCACAGCCGACACTAGATACATCCTTAGAGGGGAAGGGGCCAGATACCAAGCTTCAGTGAGTTTCATGATATGCCTGAGTGTCTTAGCTGAGCCATACGTGAAGTGTAAACCATCTATACCACACATTTTATGTGTCTGGCATTTACTCATGCGAGATAGACATAACCCTGAACACCATC
>CAXIVS010000347.1:10000-12158 GCA_964035775.1 Osedax frankpressi | reverse complement strand
ACAAAGTTTAATATCGAGGACCCGAAGACGAAGTTTAATATCGAGGACCCGAAGACGAAGTTTAATATCGAGAACCCGAAGACGAAGTTTAATATCGAGGACCCGAAGACGAAGTTTAATATCGAGAACCCGAAGACGAAGTTTAATATCGAGGACCCGAAGACGAAGTTTAATATCGAGGACTCGAAGACGAAGTTGAATTAATTGGTGAAAGTTGATTGCGGGTGTTATTAAATTTACTTTAATAATACACATTTCAGCCGAAACCAAACCCTGAGCATTAAAATACAAAACATTTTAAATTTTGATGCTTCGGGGGGGGGTGGGGGTGATATTTTTTTAAATATTTATTATAAGGTTTTTATGTCGGGTTTTTTTTACGACCATAAAAATTAATAAAATATTTACAAATACAAAAATTAAAAAAAATTTTAAGGATACAAAAAATTTACGAGTTAAAAAATTTACAAGTAAAAAATTTTTACAAGTTCGAAAATTTTTATAATTGCGAAAAATTAATAAAATATTTACAAATACAAAAATTAAAAAAAATTTAAGGATACAAAAATTTTACGAGTTAAAAAATTTACAAGTAAAAAATTTTTACAAGTTCGAAAATTTTTATAATTGCGAAAAATTAATAAAATATTTACAAATACAAAAATTTTAAAAAAATTTACAAGTAAAAAATTTTTACAAGTTCGAAAAGTTTTATAATTACGAAAAATTAAGAACATTTTTTTTAGAGTCAAAATTTTTCGAATTTTCACAATTAATAAAATATTCACGTGTACAAAAATGTTAAAAATATCCAACTTTGAAAATTTTCACAAATCAGAAATAATTATAAAATGTTCGGAAGTACTTTACGTATAAAAAACCATTTCACCATGATAAAATCATAGTGAAATGGTTAAAATTTTTAGATAATCAAAGCTAGTCAAAACAATTTTCATTTGTATCAATGCAATTTTTACTTATGCAAGTAAATCAAACCAATTCACCGTGATATAATCGCAGTGGAAAGGTTTATTATTTCACCAATAAGCAAATAATTAATTAGGCAAACCTAACTAATCGAAGAGAAAACTATTTTGATTTCGCATATAGGCAACGAATTAATTAGGCGAACCTAACTATTCGTGTTCTGAGACGGACTAAGAGTTTTCAACTCGGTAAACAATTAATTAGGCAAACCTAACTAATCGAAGAGAAAACTATTTTGATTTCGCATATAGGCAACGAATTAATTAGGCGAACCTAACTATTCGTGTTCTGAGACGGACTAAGAGTTTTCAACTCGGTAAACAATTAATTAGGCAAACCTAACTAATCGAAGAGAAAACTATTTTGATTTCGCATATAGGCAACGAATTAATTAGGCGAACCTAACTATTCGTGTTCTGAGACGGACTAAGAGTTTTCAACTCGGTAAACAATTAATTAGGCAAAACTAACTAATCGAAGAGAAAACTATTTTGATTTCGCATATAGGCAACGAATTAATTAGGCGAACCTAACTATTCGTGTTCTGAGACGGACTAAGAGTTTTCAACTCGGTAAACAATTAATTAGGCAAACCTAACTAATCGAAGAGAAAACTATTTTGATTTCGCATATAGGCAACGAATTAATTAGGCGAACCTAACTATTCGTGTTCTGAGACGGACTAAGAGTTTTCAACTCGGTAAACAATTAATTAGGCAAAACTAACTAATCGAAGAGAAAACTATTTTGATTTCCCATATAGGCAACGAATTAATTAGGCGAACCTAACTATTCGTGTTCTGAGACGGACTAAGAGTTTTCAACTCGGTAAACAATTAATTAGGCAAACCTAACTAATCGAAGAGAAAACTATTTTGATTTCCCATATAGGCAACGAATTAATTAGGCGAACCTAACTATTCGTGTTCTGAGACGGACTAAGAGTTTTCAACTCGGTAAACAATTAATTAGGCAAACCTAACTAATCGAAGAGAAAACTATTTTGATTTCGCATATAGGCAACGAATTAATTAGGCGAACCTAACTATTCGTGTTCTGAGACGGACTAAGAGTTTTCAACTCGGTAAACAATTAATTAGGCAAACCTAACTAATCGAAGAGAAAACTATTTTGATTTCGCATATAGGCAACGAATTAATTAGGCGAACCT
>CAXIVS010000345.1:0-28481 GCA_964035775.1 Osedax frankpressi | reverse complement strand
AACCTACCAAACCCAGTAATGATTGAGTCGACAGCCTCATTCGTGCTACTATGTCGCTGGGTGGCCTGCACTGCCTCTTCCCAGGTATATCCCATTTCCTGCAAAGAAAACGATGTAATCAATAGTAAGTAAATATTAAAGTTTTTAACAAATCTTCTAAGTGATTTCTGATTTCCACCATTCTGATATCAGTACATTTAAAAAACATTATGTGTTAATGAAACATTTTGTGATGTTTTAAAATAGTATTGCATTTTCTGAGATGTTTTGCAGTAATGCACTGGACACAGACCAGTGTTTGTTGGGGACAGACCATTATTTGATGTGCTCGAACACGCAAGATTTCTGGTCTGGCATCGCAGCACGTGGAGTCCAACTCCTGCACCTTCTCAAATGCCTTTTCTGCCTCAGCAAACATCTGCAGAAAGACATAAATATAAGGAATACTTATCATATACCAAACTGTCCTTACATCTAATCAAAGAGCTTTACACTTTACTCTTTGTGTGCTTTCATCAATTGATTACCATCTCAACCTCTCTGGCCATGCAGCAATTACTGCATGAAGACTATTCACAAACATCCACCATTGTCTATAGCCAGATACTCATTTAAATAGCTGATGCCTTAACCAGTCTGTTATTTCAGACAACAGATACCAAACTGAACAAACCTCTTTTCACATACGTAACAAAACATACTTTTCAATAACATTTATGAGACGCTGAAATAGATTCACATTAATTTTATACTGGCCACACATTAAGAAAAAGGTATAATGGTTGATTTGGGGATTTTAACTGCTGCTAAGAAATTATGTGATAAATTACCTATTCTGTTAACAATTGTCTCTAAATACTCAACATATGCTTTGGATGCAGACTATATCCAATTTTTTTATAGCTTTGTGGGAAAATACAATTATACTACACATACAGGAGCTGTCCCATATCTGTAGCCATTAGGATAAATTCACAACTTTGTATCATCAGTGTAATAGTTCAATCATAGTTGAAACCCAAAGTCAAACGACGTGTTCATACCATACCTTGAGTCCTGCCAATGCCCGCCCTAATCGGAAATGTGCTTTGGGCCACAGTGGCTCAAGATCAACACTTCGTCGGGCATCTTCCAAGGCCCTAAAACACACAAACAACACTGACCACAACATACCCACTGGTGGACACTTACACTCCACTGGACCACAACACAACCCACTGGTGGACACTCACACTCCACTGACCACAACACAACCCACTGGTGGACACTCACACTCCACTGACCACAACACACCCACTGGTGGACACTTACACTCCACTAATCACAACACACCCACTGGTGGACACTTACACTCCACTGACCACAACACACCCACTGGTGGACACTTACACTCCACTGACCACAACACAACCCACTGGTGGACACTTACACTCCACTGACCACAACACACCCACTGGTGGACAATCACACTCCAATGACCACAACACAACCCACTGGTGGACACTTACACTCCACTGACCACAACACACCCACTGGTGGACGCTTACACTCCACTGACCACAACACACCCACTGGTGGACACTTACACTCCACTGACCACAACACAACCCACTGGTGGACACTTACACTCCACTGACCACAACACACCCACTGGTGGACAATCACACTCCACTGACCACAACACAACCCACTGGTGGTCACTCACATTCCACAACACAACCCACTAGTGGACACTCACACTCCACTGACCACAACACAACCCACTGGTGGACACTTACACTCCACTGACCACAACACAACCCACTGGTGGACACTTACACTCCACTGACCACAACACAACCCACTAGTGGACACTCACACTCCACTGACCACAACACAACCCACTGGTGGACATTTACAATCCACTGACCACAACACAACCCACTGGTGGACACTTACACTCCACTGACCACAACACACCCACTGGTGGACAATCACACTCCACTGACCACAACACAACCCACTGGTGGACACTCACATTCCACAACACAACCCACTAGTGGACACTCACACTCCACTGACCACAACACAACCCACTGGTGGACACTTACACTCCACTGACCACAACACAACCCACTGGTGGACACTTACACACCACTGACAACAACACACCCACTGGTGGACACTTACACTCCACTGACCACAACACAACCCACTGGTGGACACTTACACACCACTGACAACAACACACCCACTGGTGGACAATCACACTCCACTGACCACAACACAACCCACTGGTGGACACTCACATTCCACAACACAACCCACTAGTGGACACTCACACTCCACTGACCACAACACAACCCACCAGTGGACACTTACACTCCACTGACCACAACACACCCACTGGTGGACACTTACACACCACTGACCACAACACACCCACTGGTGGACACTCACACTCCACTGACCACAACACACCCACTGGTGGACACTTACACTCCACTGACCACAACACACCCACTGGTGGACACTCACACTCCACTGACCACAACACAACCCACCAGTGGACACTTACACTCCACTGACCACAACACAACCCACTGGTGGACACTTACACTCCACTGACCACAACACAACCCACTAGTGGACACTCACACTCCACTGACCACAACACAACCCACTGGAGGACACTTACACTCCACTGACCACAACACAACCCACTGGTGGACACTTACACTCCACTGACCACAACACAACCCACTAGTGGACACTTACACTCCACTGACCACAACACACCCACTGGTGGACACTTACACTCCACTGAACACAACACAACCCACTAGTGGACACTTACACTCCACTGACCACAACACACCCCACTGGTGGACACTTACACTCCACTGACCACAACACAACCCACTGGTGGACACTTACACTCCACTGACCACAACACACCCACTGGTGGACACTTACACTCCACTGACCACAACACACCCACTGGTGGACACTTACACTCCACTGACCACAACACAACCCACTAGTGGACACTCACACTCCACTGACCACAACACACCCCACTGGTGGACACTTACACTCCACTGACCACAACACAACCCACTGGTGGACACTTACACTCCACTGACCACAACACACCCACTGGTGGACACTTACACTCCACTGACCACAACACAACCCACTAGTGGACACTCACACTCCACTGACCACAACACACCCCACTGGTGGACACTTACACTCCACTGACCACAACACAACCCACTAGTGGACACTTACACTCCACTGACCACAACACAACCCACTGGTGGACACTTACACTCCACTGACCACAACACAACCCACTAGTGGACACTTACACTCCACTGACCACAACACACCCACTGGTGGACACTTACACTCCACTGAACACAACACAACCCACTAGTGGACACTTACACTCCACTGACCACAACACACCCCACTGGTGGACACTTACACTCCACTGACCACAACACAACCCACTGGTGGACACTTACACTCCACTGACCACAACACACCCACTGGTGGACACTTACACTCCACTGACCACAACACACCCACTGGTGGACACTTACACTCCACTGACCACAACACAACCCACTAGTGGACACTCACACTCCACTGACCACAACACACCCCACTGGTGGACACTTACACTCCACTGACCACAACACAACCCACTGGTGGACACTTACACTCCACTGACCACAACACACCCACTGGTGGACACTTACACTCCACTGACCACAACACAACCCACTAGTGGACACTCACACTCCACTGACCACAACACACCCCACTGGTGGACACTTACACTCCACTGACCACAACACAACCCACTAGTGGACACTTACACTCCACTGACCACAACACAACCCACTGGTGGACACTTACACTCCACTGACCACAACACAACCCACTGGTGGACACTTACACTCCACTGACCACAACACACCCACTGGTGGACACTTACACTCCACTGACCACAACACAACCCACTAGTGGACACTCACACTCCACTGACCACAACACACCCCACTGGTGGACACTTACACTCCACTGACCACAACACAACCCACTGGTGGACACTTACACTCCACTGACCACAACACAACCCACTGGTGGACACTTACACTCCACTGACCACAACACAACCCACTGGTGGACACTTACACTCCATTGACCACAACACAACCCACTGGTGGACACTTACACTCCACTGACAACAACACACCCACTGGTGGACACTTACACTCCACTGACCACAACACAACCCACTGGTGGACACTTACACTCCATTGACCACAACACAACCCACTGGTGGACACTTACACTCCACTGACCACAACACACCCACTGGTGGACAATCACACTCCACTGACCACAACACAACCCACTAGTGGACACTCACACTCCACTGACCACAACACAACCCACTGGTGGACACCTACACTCCACTGACCACAACACAACCCACTGGTGGACACTTACACTCCACTGACCACAACACACCCACTGGTGGACAATCACACTCCACTGACCACAACACAACCCACTAGTGGACACTCACACTCCACTGACCACAACACAACCCACTGGTGGACACCTACACTCCACTGACCACAACACAACCCACTGGTGGACACTTACACTCCACTGACCACAACACAACCCACTGGTGGACACTTACACACCACTGAACAACAACACACCCACTGGTGGACAATCACACTCCACTGACCACAACACAACCCACTGGTGGACACTCACATTCCACAACACAACCCACTAGTGGACACTCACACTCCACTGACCACAACACAACCCACCGGTGGACACTTACACTCCACTGACCACAACACACCCACTGGTGGACACTTACACACCACTGACCACAACACACCCACTGGTGGACACTCACACTCCACTGACCACAACACACCCACTGGTGGACACTTACACTCCACTGACCACAACACACCCACTGGTGGACACTCACACTCCACTGACCACAACACACCCACTGGTGGACACTTACCCTCCACTGACCACAACACACCCACTGGTGGACACTTACACTCCACTGACCACAACACAACCCACCGGTGGACACTTACACTCCACTGACCACAACACACCCACTGGTGGACACTTACCCTCCACTGACCACAACACAACCCACTAGTGGACACTTACACTCCACTGAACAACAACACACCCACTGGTGGACACTCACACTCCACTGACCACAACACACCCACTGGTGGACACTCACACTCCACTGACCACAACACACCCACTGGTGGACACTTACCCTCCACTGACCACAACACACCCACTGGTGGACACTTACACTCCACTGAACACAACACAACCCACCGGTGGACACTTACACTCCACTGACCACAACACACCCACCGGTGGACACTTACACTCCACTGACCACAACACAACCCACTGGTGGACACCTACACTCCACTGACCACAACACAACCCACTGGTGGACACTTACACTCCACTGACCACAACACAACCCACCGGTGGACACTTACACTCCACTGACTACAACACACCCACTGGTGGACACTTACACTCCACTGACCACAACACACCCACTGGTGGACACTCACACTCCACTGACCACAACACACCCGCTGGTTGACACTCACACTCCACTGACCACAACACACCCGCTGGTGAACACTTACACTCCACTGACCACAACACACCCACTGGTGGACACTTACACTCCACTGACCACAACACACCCGCTGGTGGACACTTACACTCCACTGACCACTACACACCCACTGGTGGACACTTACACTCCACTGACCACTACACACCCACTGGTGGACACTTACACTCCACTGACCACAACACAACCCACTGGTTGACACTTACACTCCACTGACGACAACACAACCCACTGGTGGACACTTACACTCCACTGAACACAACACAACCCATTGGTGGACACTTACACTCTACTGAACACAACACAACCCACCGGTGGACACTTACACTCCACTGAACACAACACAACCCACTAGTGGACACTTACACTCCACTGACCACAACACAACCCACTGGTGGACACTTACACTCCACTGAACACAACACAACCCACTAGTGGACACTTACACTCCACTGACCACAACACAACCCACTGGTGGACACTTACACTCCACTGACCACAACACACCCACCGGTGGACACTTACACTCCACTGACCACAACACAACCCACTGGTGGACACTTACACTCCACTGACTACAACACAACCCACTGGTGGACACTTACACTCCACTGAACACAACACAACCCATTGGTGGACACTTACACTCCACTGACCACAACACAACCCACTGGTGGACACTTACACTCCACTGACCACAACACACCCACCGGTGGACACTTACACTCCACTGACCACAACACAACCCACTGGTGGACACTTACACTCCACTGACCACAACACAACCCACTGGTGGACACTTACACTCCACTGACCACAACACAACCCACTGGTGGACATTTATACTCCACTGACCACAACACACCCACTGGTGGACACTTACACTCCACTGACCACAACACACCCACTGGTGGACACTCACACTCCTGGTCTGAGTAACTGACCACAACACAACCCACCGGTGGACACTTACACTCCACTGACCACAACACAACCCACTGGTGGACACTCACACTCCACTGACCACAACACACCCATTGGTGGACACTTACACTCCACTGACCACAACACAACCCACTGGTGGACACTTACACTCCACTGAACACAACACAACCCACTGGTGGACACTTACACTCCACTGACCACAACACACCCACTGGTGGACACTTACACACCACTGAACAACAACACACCCACTGGTGGACACTTACACTCCACTGAACACAACACAACCCACCGGTGGACACTTACACTCCACTGACCACAACACAACCCACTGGTGGACACTTACACTCCACTGAACACAACACACCCACCGGTGGACACTTACACTCCACTGACCACAACACACCCCACTGGTGGACACTTACACTCCACTGAACACAACACACCCACTGGTGGACACTTACACTCCACTGAACACAACACAACCCACTGGTGGACACTTACACTCCACTGATCACAACACACCCACCGGTGGACACTTACTCACTGAGTATTTCATAATTCATGTTTAATTTGATTAATTTTAAGTCAGTTTGTTAATGCATGCATGAGGGTACATTTGATGACATATATTGTAACAAATACACTGTTTTAATTGTTTTATGCTAAATTACCTTTTTGTTTTATGTAATTAAATAAGGAGGTGAGATACCTACTTTCTGTATTGTCTTTTCCCATCATAACAGTACGACCGATTGCCATAAAACCTGTAAGTAAAAACAATAAAGTATCTTCACTTCACAATGCAATTTATCTCTAAGCATGCAATTACTTACTTTCACTTATTTTCTTTATCTTACTCAGCACTATTTATTTTATACCACTGGTGACACTACACAATACAAGTTGAGTAATTCCATTTTATACTGCAGCAGGCCTATATGCTAGGGAGCATTAATTTATATCTTTTTCAAATCTATATGAATATATTGTGAAGGAAGCCACTATCCTGCAATTTGAAGTGTCTTTGTGGAGAAAAGTAAAAATAAAACATAAATAATTATAACAAAAAAAGACGGTGTTTTACAATGAAAATGACAGGGTGACAGTCAGAACAGCCGTCTCCAATATTTCTGCAGACAAATTTATTCCTACCTGACCTTCGTGGGGTCAAGTTTGATGGCCTCAGTGAAGAGGTGAATGGCTTCATCAAACTGTCCCCTCATTGCTGCATCATTAGCCTCAACTGAAACCAACAGCTTCAAAAACAGCTCTTTGGCACATGTCATGTAAACTACTTCCTTCTCAGTTTGATTTAACATGATTATTTGATGAACTTTATGTTCACCAAATTTATTGCTCTTTGGTTAAGTTAAAAAGCAATTTTTTTTACTTAGATTCGTGTTTAATTTCCCATGAACAGTACAGAAGTGTATCTGATTCCTGGTTTTAAAATTTGCTGAACATTTCAGGAGCACAGTTGGTTTCTACATATTTTAGGAGCCAACTGGCACGTAACATTTTAGTTACAGTATTAGAATCTCAACTAGGAGATTCCAGCTTCTAATCCTCTTATTACCATTTTAAAACTTGGGTGTATAATTATATATATATATATATATATATATATATATATATATATATATATATATATATATATGTATATATATATATATATATATATATATATATATATATATATATATATATATATACAGGCAGAAAAGTGTAAAGTGCTCCAAACATCTGAGCAATCCTAATGACTGTGCTATGTAAGAATTTATCTTCACATTAAATTGTGAGGTTCTTGTTTAGGGTAAACTGCATGTACTGGAGGTAAAAAAACATAGCGTCAATTTGTAGTGGATGTTTTTCTTTCAGTCAGACAATAAAATTTCTGCCAATTTTACAGTTTTATGCCTGGGAAGTTAATATTACTCAAAGGTTTTTCTAATATCATAGCGATTATCTTGTTCCCATGATGACATTTCCTGTTTGCAAAATTATGCAATTTTTGACATTCCATTAGCAAATTAATGGATGAACACACACACAAACACATGTTGAGATCTACGTTTATAACGTTTCTGTGAAACTTAAATGTTTGTAGACCCCAGCATTATGTAACCCAAGTTTGAGACCAACATGATTAACAAAGCATGAGGTAGTCCAAATTAATACAAACATATGTAAGATATTAATGTCTCTCCTACTGCTAAGATAACGTTAACTTTTGAGATAACTGCAAACAGAAAGTGAATAGCATATGGTAAACTATCTTAATATTGCAGGATGTGTTCAACTTACTTGCCAATTCTCGACTATGTCTAACTGTTGTGTCCAATCCTTCCTCCTGTGAACAAAGATTGTTCTCTCTGTCACTAACACAATGTAGACTAGTTATGTGGTTACATATTAACCAACTACCCATGGGGCTACTGTAGGCTGGTGCTGTTACATATTAACAACTACCCATGGGGCTACTGTAGGCTGGTGCTGTTACATATTAACCAACTACCCATGGGGCTACTGTAGACTGGTGCTGTTACATATTAACCAACTACCCATGGGGCTACTGTAGGCTGGTGCTGTTACATATTAACCAACTACCCATGGGGCTACTGTAGATTGGTGCTGTTACATATTAACCAACTACCCATGGGGCTACTGTAGACTGGTGCTGTTACATATTAACCAACTACCCATGGGGCTACTGTAGGCTGGTGCTGTTACATATTAACCAACTACCCATGGGGCTACTGTAGGCCGGTGCTGTTACATATTAAACAACTACCCATGGGGCTACTGTAGACTGGTGCTGTTACATATTAACCAACTACCCATGGGGCTACTGTAGGCTGGTGCTGTTACATATTAACCAACTACCCATGGGGCTACTGTAGGCTGGTGCTGTTACATATTAACCAACTACCCATGGGGCTACTGTAGGCTGGTGCTGTTACATATTAACCAACAACCCATAGACTACTGTAGACTGGTGCTGTTACATATTAACCAACTACCCATGGGGCTACTGTAGGCTGGTGCTGTTACATATTAACCAACTACCCATAGGGGCTACTGTAGGCTGGTGCTGTTACATATTAACCAACTACCCATGGGGCTACTGTAGGCTGGTGCTGTTACATATTAAACAACTACCCATGGGGCTAATGTAGGCTGGTGCTGTTACATATTAACCAACTACCCATGGGGCTACTGTAGGCTGGTGCTGTTACATATTAACCAACTACCCATGGGGCTACTGTAGGCTGGTGCTGTTACATATTAAACAACTACCCATGGGGCTACTGTAGGCTGGTGCTGTTACATATTAACCAATTACCCATGGGGCTATTGTAGGCTGGTGCTGTTACATATTAACCAACTACCCATGGGGCTACTGTAGGCTGGTGCTGTTACATATTAAACAACTACCCATGGGGCTACTGTAGGCTGGTGCTGTTACATATTAACCAACTACCCATGGGGCTACTGTAGGCTGGTGCTGTTACATATTAACCAACTACACATGGGGCTACTGTAGACTGGTGCTGTTACATATTAACCAACTACCCATGGGGCTACTGTAGGCTGGTGCTGTTACATATTAACCAACTACCCATGGGGCTACTGTAGGCTGGTGCTGTTACATATTAACCAACTACACATGGGGCTACTGTAGGCTGGTGCTGTTACATATTAACCAACTACCCATGGGGCTACTGTAGGCTGGTGCTGTTACATATTAACCAACTACCCATGGGGCTACTGTAGGCTGGTGCTGTTACATATTAACCAACTACACATGGGGCTACTGTAGACTGGTGCTGTTACATATTAACCAACTACCCATGGGGCTACTGTAGGCTGGTGCTGTTACATATTAACCAACTACCCATGGGGCTACTGTAGGCTGGTGCTGTTACATATTAACCAACTACACATGGGGCTACTGTAGACTGGTGCTGTTACATATTAACCAACTACCCATGGGGCTACTGTAGGCTGGTGCTGTTACATATTAACCAACTATCCATGGGGCTACTGTAGGCTGGTGCTGTTACATATTAAACAACTACCCATGGGGCTACTGTAGGCTGGTGCTGTTACATATTAACCAACTACCCATGGGGTTACTGTAGGCTGGTGCTGTTACATATTAAACAACTACCCATGGGGCTACTGTAGGCTGGTGCTGTTACATATTAACCAACTACCCATGGGGCTACTGTAGATTGGTGCTGTTACATATTAACCAACTACCCATGGGGCTACTGTAGACTGGTGCTGTTACATATTAACCAACTACCCATGGGGCTACTGTAGGCTGGTGCTGTTACATATTAACCAACTACCCATGGGGTTACTGTAGGCTGGTGCTGTTACATATTAAACAACTACCCATGGGGCTACTGTAGGCTGGTGCTGTTACATATTAACCAACTACCCATGGGGTTACTGTAGGCTGGTGCTGTTACATATTAAACAACTACCCATGGGGCTACTGTAGGCTGGTGCTGTTACATATTAACCAACTACCCATGGGGCTACTGTAGATTGGTGCTGTTACATATTAACCAACTACCCATGGGGCTACTGTAGACTGGTGCTGTTACATATTAACCAACAACCCATAGACTACTGTAGACTGGTGCTGTTACATATTAACCAACTACCCATGGGGCTACTGTAGACTGGTGCTGTTACATATTAACCAACTACCCATGGGGCTACTGTAGGCTGGTGCTGTTACATATTAAACAACTACCCATGGGGCTACTGTAGGCTGGTGCTGTTACATATTAACCAATTACCTATGGGGCTACTGTAGGCTGGTGCTGTTACATATTAACCAACTACCCATGGGGCTACTGTAGACTGGTGCTGTTACATATTAACCAACTACCCATGGGGCTACTGTAGGCTGGTGCTGTTACATATAAACCAACAACCCATAGACTACTGTAGACTGGTGCTGTTACATATTAACCAACTACCCATAGGGCTACTGTAGACTGGTGCTGTTACATATTAACCAACTACCCATGGGGCTACTGTAGGCTGGTGCTGTTACATATTAACCAACTACCCATGGGGCTACTGTAGACTGGTGCTGTTACATATTAACCAACTACCCATGGGGCTACTGTAGACTGGTGCTGTTACATATTAACCAACTACCCATGGGGCTACTGTAGGCTGGTGCTGTTACATATTAACCAACTACCCATGGGGTTACTGTAGGCTGGTGCTGTTACATATTAAACAACTACCCATGGGGCTACTGTAGGCTGGTGCTGTTACATATTAACCAACTACCCATGGGGCTACTGTAGACTGGTGCTGTTACATATTAACCAACTACCCATGGGGCTACTGTAGACTGGTGCTGTTACATATTAACCAACTACCCATGGGGTTACTGTAGGCTGGTGCTGTTACATATTAAACAACTACCCATGGGGCTACTGTAGGCTGGTGCTGTTACATATTAACCAACTACCCATGGGGCTACTGTAGACTGGTGCTGTTATATATTAACCAACAACCCATAGACTACTGTAGCCTGGTGCTGTTACATATTAACCAACTACCCATGGGGCTACTGTAGACTGGTGCTGTTACATATTAACCAACTACCCATGGGGCTACTGTAGGCTGGTGCTGTTACATATAAACCAACAACCCATAGACTACTGTAGACTGGTGCTGTTACATATTAACCAACTACCCATAGGGCTACTGTAGACTGGTGCTGTTACATATTAACCAACTACCCATGGGGCTACTGTAGGCTGGTGCTGTTACATATTAACCAACTACCCATGGGGCTACTGTAGACTGGTGCTGTTACATATTAACCAACTACCCATGGGGTTACGGTAGGCTGGTGCTGTTACATATTAAACAACTACCCATGGGGCTACTGTAGGCTGGTGCTGTTACATATTAACCAACTACCCATGGGGCTACTGTAGGCTGGTGTGGTTACATATTAACCAACTACCCATGGGGCTACTGTAGGCTGGTGCTGTTACATATTAAACAACTACCCATGGGGCTACTGTAGGCTGGTGCTGTTACATATTAAACAACTACCCATGGGGTTACTGTAGGCTGGTGCTGTTACATATTAACCAACTACCCATGGGGCTACTGTAGACTGGTGCTGTTACATATTAACCAACTACCCATGGGGTTACTGTAGGCTGGTGCTGTTACATATTAAACAACTACCCATGGGGCTACTGTAGACTGGTGCTGTTACATATTAACCAACTACCCATGGGGCTACTGTAGGCTGGTGCTGTTACATATTAACCAACAACCCATAGACTACTGTAGACTGGTGCTGTTACATATTAACCAACTACCCATGGGGCTACTGTAGGCTGGTGCTGTTACATATTAACCAATTACCTATGGGGCTACTGTAGGCTGGTGCTGTTACATATTAACCAACTACCCATAGGGCTACTGTAGACTGGTGCTGTTACATATTAACCAACTACCTATGGGGCTACTGTAGGCTGGTGCTGTTACATATTAAACAACTACCTATGGGGCTACTGTAGGCTGGTGCTGTTACATATTAACCAACAACCCATAGACTTCTGAAGACTGGTGCTGTTACATATTAACCAACTACCCATGGGGCTACTGTAGGCTGGTGCTGTTACATATTAACCAACTACCCATGGGGCTACTGTAGGCTGGTGCTGTTACATATTAACCAACTACCCATAGGGCTACTGTAGACTGGTGCTGTTACATATTAACCAACTACCCATAGGGCTACTGTAGACTGGTGCTGTTACATATTAACCAACAACCCATAGACTACTGTAGATTGGTGCTGTTACATATTAACCAACTACCCATGGGGCTACTGTAGGCTGGTGCTGTTACATATTAACCAACTACCCATAGGGCTACTGTAGACTGGTGCTGTTACATATTAACCAACTACCCATGGGGCTACTGTAGGCTGGTGCTGTTACATATTAACCAACTACCCATGGGGCTACTGTAGGCTGGTGCTGTTACATATTAAACAACTACCCATGGGGCTACTGTAGGCTGGTGCTGTTACATATTAACCAACTACCCATGGGGTTACTGTAGGCTGGTGCTGTTACATATTAAACAACTACCCATGGGGCTACTGTAGGCTGGTGCTGTTACATATTAACCAATTACCTATGGGGCTACTGTAGGCTGGTGCTGTTACATATTAACCAACTACCCATGGGGCTACTGTAGACTGGTGCTGTTACATATTAACCAACTACCCATGGGGCTACTGTAGGCTGGTGCTGTTACATATAAACCAACAACCCATAGACTACTGTAGACTGGTGCTGTTACATATTAACCAACTACCCATGGGGCTACTGTAGACTGGTGCTGTTACATATTAACCAACTACCCATGGGGTTACTGTAGGCTGGTGCTGTTACATATTAAACAACTACCCATGGGGCTACTGTAGGCTGGTGCTGTTACATATTAACCAACTACCCATGGGGCTACTGTAGGCTGGTGCTGTTACATATTAACCAACTACCCATGGGGCTAATGTAGGCTGTGCTGTTACATATTAAACAACTACCCATGGGGCTACTGTAGGCTGGTGCTGTTACATATTAAACAACTACCCATGGGGTTACTGTAGGCTGGTGCTGTTACATATTAACCAACTACCCATGGGGCTACTGTAGACTGGTGCTGTTACATATTAACCAACTACCCATGGGGCTACTGTAGGCTGGTGCTGTTACATATTAACCAACTACACATGGGGCTACTGTAGACTGGTGCTGTTACATATTAACCAACTACTCATGGGGCTACTGTAGGCTGGTGCTGTTACATATTAACCAACTATCCATGGGGCTACTGTAGGCTGGTGCTATTACATATTAAACAACTACCCATGGGGCTACTGTAGGCTGGTGCTGTTACATATTAACCAACTACCCATGGGGTTACTGTAGGCTGGTGCTGTTACATATTAAACAACTACCCATGGGCTACTGTAGGCTGGTGCTGTTACATATTAACCAACTACCCATGGGGCTACTGTAGATTGGTGCTGTTACATATTAACCAACTACCCATGGGGCTACTGTAGACTGGTGCTGTTACATATTAACCAACTACCCATGGGGCTACTGTAGGCTGGTGCTGTTACATATTAACCAACTACCCATGGGGTTACTGTAGGCTGGTGCTGTTACATATTAAACAACTACCCATGGGGCTACTGTAGGCTGGTGCTGTTACATATTAACCAACTACCCATGGGGCTACTGTAGACTGGTGCTGTTACATATTAACCAACAACCCATAGACTACTGTAGACTGGTGCTGTTACATATTAACCAACTACCCATGGGGCTACTGTAGGCTGGTGCTGTTACATATTAACCAACTACCCATGGGGCTACTGTAGGCTGGTGCTGTTACATATTAACCAACTACCCATGGGGCTACTGTAGACTGGTGCTGTTACATATTAACCAACTACCCATGGGGCTACTGTAGCTGGTGCTGTTACATATTAACCAATTACCTATGGGGCTACTGTAGGCTGGTGCTGTTACATATTAACCAACTACCCATGGGGCTACTGTAGACTGGTGCTGTTACATATTAACCAACTACCCATGGGGCTACTGTAGGCTGGTGCTGTTACATATAAACCAACAACCCATAGACTACTGTAGACTGGTGCTGTTACATATTAACCAACTACCCATAGGGCTACTGTAGACTGGTGCTGTTACATATTAACCAACTACCCATGGGGCTACTGTAGACTGGTGCTGTTACATATTAACCAACTACCCATGGGGCTACTGTAGACTGGTGCTGTTACATATTAACCAACTACCCATGGGGCTACTGTAGGCTGGTGCTGTTACATATTAACCAACTACCCATGGGGTTACTGTAGGCTGGTGCTGTTACATATTAAACAACTATCCATGGGGCTACTGTAGGCTGGTGCTGTTACATATTAACTAACTACCCATGGGGCTACTGTAGACTGGTGCTGTTACATATTAACCAACTACCCATGGGGCTACTGTAGGCTGGGTGCTGTTACATATTAACCAACTACCCATGGGGCTACTGTAGGCTGGTGCTGTTACATATTAACCAACTACCCATGGGGTTACTGTAGGCTGGTGCTGTTACATATTAAACAACTACCCATGGGGCTACTGTAGGCTGGTGCTGTTACATATTAACCAACTACCCATGGGCTACTGTAGACTGGTGCTGTTATATATTAATCAACAACCCATAGACTACTGTAGACTGGTGCTGTTACATATTAACCAACTACCCATGGGGCTACTGTAGACTGGTGCTGTTACATATTAACCAACTACCCATGGGGCTACTGTAGGCTGGTGCTGTTACATATAAACCAAACAACCCATAGACTACTGTAGACTGGTGCTGTTACATATTAACCAACTACCCATAGGGGCTACTGTAGACTGGTGCTGTTACATATTAACCAACTACCACGGGGCTACTGTAGGCTGGTGCTGTTACATATTAACCAACTACCCATGGGCTACTGTAGACTGGTGCTGTTACATATTAACCAACTACCCATGGGGTTACTGTAGGCTGGTGCTGTTACATATTAAACAACTACCCATGGGGCTACTGTAGGCTGGTGCTGTTACATATTAACCAACTACCCATGGGGCTACTGTAGGCTGGTGCTGTTACATATTAACCAACTACCCATGGGGCTACTGTAGGCTGGTGCTGTTACATATTAAACAACTACCCATGGGGCTACTGTAGGCTGGTGCTGTTACATATTAAACAACTACCCATGGGGTTACTGTAGGCTGGTGCTGTTACATATTAACCAACTACCCATGGGGCTACTGTAGACTGGTGCTGTTACATATTAACCAACTACCCATGGGGTTACTGTAGGCTGGTGCTGTTACATATTAAACCAACTACCCATGGGGCTACTGTAGACTGGTGCTGTTACATATTAACCAACTACCCATGGGGCTACTGTAGGCTGGTGCTGTTACATATTAACCAACAACCCATAGACTACTGTAGACTGGTGCTGTTACATATTAACCAACTACCCATGGGGCTACTGTAGGCTGGTGCTGTTACATATTAACCAATTACCTATGGGGCTACTGTAGGCTGGTGCTGTTACATATTAACCAACTACCCATAGGGCTACTGTAGACTGGTGCTGTTACATATTAACCAACTACCTATGGGGCTACTGTAGGCTGGTGCTGTTACATATTAAACAACTACCTATGGGGCTACTGTAGGCTGGTGCTGTTACATATTAACCAACAACCCATAGACTTCTGAAGACTGGTGCTGTTACATATTAACCAACTACCCATGGGGCTACTGTAGGCTGGTGCTGTTACATATTAACCAACTACCCATGGGGCTACTGTAGGCTGGTGCTGTTACATATTAACCAACTACCCATAGGGCTACTGTAGACTGGTGCTGTTACATATTAACCAACTACCCATAGGGCTACTGTAGACTGGTGCTGTTACATATTAACCAACAACCCATAGACTACTGTAGACTGGTGCTGTTACATATTAACCAACTACCCATGGGGCTACTGTAGGCTGGTGCTGTTACATATTAACCAACTACCCATAGGGCTACTGTAGACTGGTGCTGTTACATATTAACCAACTACCCATGGGGCTACTGTAGGCTGGTGCTGTTACATATTAACCAACTACCCATGGGGCTACTGTAGGCTGGTGCTGTTACATATTAACCAGCTACCCATGGGGCTACTGTAGGCTGGTGCTGTTACATATTAACCAACTACCCATGGGGTTACTGTAGGCTGGTGCTGTTACATATTAAACAACTACCCATGGGGCTACTGTAGGCTGGTGCTGTTACATATTAACCAAATTACCTATGGGGTTACTGTAGGCTGGTGCTGTTACATATTAAACAACTACCCATGGGGCTACTGTAGGCTGGTGCTGTTACATATTAACCAACTACCCATGGGGCTACTGTAGGCTGGTGCTGTTACATATAAACCAACAACCCATAGACTACTGTAGACTGGTGCTGTTACATATTAACCAACTACCCATGGGCTACTGTAGGACTGGTGCTGTTACATATTAACCAACTACCCATGGGGTTACTGTAGGCTGGTGCTGTTACATATTAAACAACTACCCATGGGGCTACTGTAGGCTGGTGCTGTTACATATTAACCAACTACCCATGGGGCTACTGTAGGCTGGTGCTGTTACATATTAACCAACTACCCATGGGGCTACTGTAGGCTGGTGCTGTTACATATTAACAACTACCCATGGGGCTACTGTAGGCTGGTGCTGTTACATATTAAACAACTACCCATGGGGTTACTGTAGGCTGGTGCTGTTACATATTAACCAACTACCCATGGGGCTACTGTAGACTGGTGCTGTTACATATTAACCAACTACCCATGGGGTTACTGTAGGCTGGTGCTGTTACATATTAAACAACTACCCATGGGGCTACTGTAGACTGGTGCTGTTACATATTAACCAACTACCCATGGGGCTACTGTAGGCTGGTGCTGTTACATATTAACCAACAACCCATAGGCTACTGTAGACTGGTGCTGTTACATATTAACCAACTACCCATGGGGCTACTGTAGGCTGGTGCTGTTACATATTAACCAAACTACCCATGGACTACTGTAGGCTGGTGCTGTTACATATTAACCAACTACCCATGGGGCTACTGTAGACTGGTGCTGTTACATATTAACCAACTACCCATGGGGCTACTGTAGGCTGGTGCTGTTACATATTAACCAACTACCCATGGGGCTACTGTAGACTGGTGCTGTTACATATTAACCAACTACCCATGGGGCTACTGTAGGCTGGTGCTGTTACATATTAAACAACTACCCATGGGGCTACTGTAGGCTGGTGCTGTTACATATTAACCAACTACCCATGGGGTTACTGTAGGCTGGTGCTGTTACATATTAACCAACTATCCATGGGGCTACTGTAGGCTGGTGCTGTTACATATTAACCAACTACCCATGGGGCTACTGTAGACTGGTGCTGTTACATATTAACCAACTACCCATGGGGCTACTGTAGACTGGTGCTGTTACATATTAACCAACTACCCATGGGGCTACTGTAGGCTGGTGCTGTTACATATTAACCAACTACCCATGGGGTTACTGTAGGCTGGTGCTGTTACATATTAAACCAACTACCCATGGGGCTACTGTAGAGCTGGTGCTGTTACATATTAACCAACTACCCATGGGGTCTACTGTAGGCTGGTGCTGTTACATATTAACCAACAACCCATAGACTACTGTAGACTGGTGCTGTTACATATTAACCAACTACCCATGGGGCTACTGTAGACTGGTGCTGTTACATATTAACCAACTACCCATGGGGCTACTGTAGGCTGGTGCTGTTACATATAAACCAACACCCATAGACTACTGTAGACTGGTGCTGTTACATATTAACCAACTACCCATAGGGCTACTGTAGACTGGTGCTGTTACATATTAACCAACTACCCATGGGGTTACTGTAGGCTGGTGCTGTTACAATTAACCAACTACCCATGGGGCTACTGTAGACTGGTGCTGTTACATATTAACCAACTACCCATGGGGTTACTGTAGGCTGGTGCTGTTACATATTAAACAACTACCCATGGGGCTACTGTAGACTGGTGCTGTTACATATTAACCAACTACCCATGGGGCTACTGTAGGCTGGTGCTGTTACATATTAACCAACTACCCATGGGACTACTGTAGGCTGGTGCTGTTACATATTAAACCAACTACCCATGGGGCTACTGTAGGCTGGTGCTGTTACATATTAAACAACTACCCATGGGGGCTACTGTAGGCTGGTGCTGTTACACATTAACCAACTACCCATGGGGCTACTGTAGACTGGTGCTGTTACATATTAACCAACTACCCATGGGTTACTGTAGGCTGGTGCTGTTACATATTAAACCCATGGGGCTACTGTAGACTGGTGCTGTTACATATTAACCAACTATCCATGGGGCTACTGTAGGCTGGTGCTGTTACATATTAACCACAACCATAGACCTACTGTAGACTGGTGCTGTTACATATTAACCAACTACCCATGGGGCTACTGTAGGCTGGTGCTGTTACATATTAACCAATTACCTATGGGGCTACTGTAGGCTGGTGCTGTTACATATTAACCAACTACCCATAGGGCTACTGTAGACTGGTGCTGTTACATATTAACCTTAACCAACTACCTATGGGGCTACTGTAGGCTGGTGCTGTTACATATTAAACAACTACCTATGGGGCTACTGTAGGCTGGTGCTGTTACATATTAACCAACAACCCATAGACTTCTGAAGACTGGTGCTGTTACATATTAACCAACTACCCATGGGGCTACTGTAGGCTGGTGCTGTTACATATTAACCAACTACCCATGGGGCTACTGTAGGCTGGTGCTGTTACATATTAACCAACTACCCATAGGGCTACTGTAGACTGGTGCTGTTACATATTAACCAACTACCCATAGGGCTACTGTAGACTGGTGCTGTTACATATTAACCAACAACCCATAGACTACTGTAGACTGGTGCTGTTACATATTAACCAACTACCCATGGGGCTACTGTAGGCTGGTGCTGTTACATATTAACCAACTACCCATAGGGCTACTGTAGACTGGTGCTGTTACATATTAACCAACTACCCATGGGGCTACTGTAGGCTGGTGCTGTTACATATTAACCAACTACCCATGGGGCTACTGTAGGCTGGTGCTGTTACATATTAAACAACTACCCATGGGGCTACTGTAGGCTGGTGCTGTTACATATTAACCAACTACCCATGGGGTTACTGTAGGCTGGTGCTGTTACATATTAAACAACTACCCATGGGGCTACTGTAGGCTGGTGCTGTTACATATTAACCAATTACCTATGGGGCTACTGTAGGCTGGTGCTGTTACATATTAACCAACTACCCATGGGGCTACTGTAGACTGGTGCTGTTACATATTAACCAACTACCCATGGGGCTACTGTAGGCTGGTGCTGTTACATATAAACCAACAACCCATAGACTACTGTAGACTGGTGCTGTTACATATTAACCAACTACCCATGGGGCTACTGTAGACTGGTGCTGTTACATATTAACCAACTACCCATGGGGTTACTGTAGGCTGGTGCTGTTACATATTAAACAACTACCCATGGGGCTACTGTAGGCTGGTGCTGTTACATATTAACCAACTACCCATGGGGCTACTGTAGGCTGGTGCTGTTACATATTAACCAACTACCCATGGGGCTAATGTAGGCTGGTGCTGTTACATATTAAACAACTACCCATGGGGCTACTGTAGGCTGGTGCTGTTACATATTAAACAACTACCCATGGGGTTACTGTAGGCTGGTGCTGTTACATATTAACCAACTACCCATGGGGCTACTGTAGACTGGTGCTGTTACATATTAACCAACTACCCATGGGGTTACTGTAGGCTGGTGCTGTTACATATTAAACAACTACCCATGGGGCTACTGTAGACTGGTGCTGTTACATATTAACCAACTACCCATGGGGCTACTGTAGGCTGGTGCTGTTACATATTAACCAACAACCCATAGACTACTGTAGACTGGTGCTGTTACATATTAACCAACTACCCATGGGGCTACTGTAGGCTGGTGCTGTTACATATTAACCAATTACCTATGGGGCTACTGTAGGCTGGTGCTGTTACATAGTAACCAACAACCCATAGACTACTGAAGACTGGTGCTGTTACATATTAACCAACTACCTATGGGGCTACTGTAGGCTGGTGCTGTTACATATTAACCAACTACCCATGGGGCTGCTGTAGGCTGGTGCTGTTACATATTAACCAACTACCCATAGGGCTACTGTAGACTGGTGCTGTTACATATTAACCAACTACCCATAGGGCTACTGTAGACTGGTGCTGTTACATATTAACCAACAACCCATAGACTACTGTAGACTGGTGCTGTTACATATTAACCAACTACCCATGGGGCTACTGTAGGCTGGTGCTGTTACATATTAACCAACTACCCATAGGGCTACTGTAGACTGGTGCTGTTACATATTAACCAACTACCCATGGGGCTACTGTAGGCTGGTGCTGTTACATATTAACCAACTACCCATGGGGCTACTGTAGACTGGTGCTGTTACATATTAACCAACTACCCATGGGGTTACTGTAGGCTGGTGCTGTTACATATTAACCAACTACCCATGGGGCTACTGTAGGCTGGTGCTGTTACATATTAACCAATTACCTATGGGGCTACTGTAGGCTGGTGCTGTTACATATTAAACAACTACCCATGGGGCTACTGTAGGCTGGTGCTGTTACATATTAACCAACTACCCATGGAGCTACTGTAGGCTGGTGCTGTTACATATAAACCAACAACCCATAGACTACTGTAGACTGGTGCTGTTACATATTAACCAACTACCCATAGGGCTACTGTAGACTGGTGCTGTTACATATTAACCAACTACCCATGGGGCTACTGTAGGCTGGTGCTGTTACATATTAACCAACTACCCATGGGGCTACTGTAGACTGGTGCTGTTACATATTAACCAACTACCCATGGGGCTACTGTAGACTGGTGCTGATACATATTAACCAACTACCCATGGGGCTACTGTAGGCTGGTGCTGTTACATATTAACCAACTACCCATGGGGCTACTGTAGACTGGTGCTGTTACATATTAACCAACTACCCATGGGGCTACTGTAGGCTGGTGCTGTTACATATTAACCAACAACCCATAGACTACTGTAGACTGGTGCTGTTACATATTAACAACTACCCATGGGGCTACTGTAGACTGGTGCTGATACATATTAACCAACTACCCATGGGGCTACTGTAGACTGGTGCTGTTACATATTAACCAACTACCCACGGGGCTACTGTAGACTGGTGCTAGTGTAGTCAGCTGCAATGACACCTGGTGCATGAGATTTTATTCAGAAATACAAATTTGATATTAAACTGAAATACAATACTACAGCAGAATATTGTGCTTCGTAATAACAACACACTATCTCCACTTTGTAAGTTTTGCAAATTAAGCTATTGATGTTTTAGCAAAAATGTGATTGTTAAATTTTTTAAATAAAAATACATACCACTGTATCCATCTCTGACATATCAGATCTGGAAAGTAAATACCATGAACATAACAATACCATGATGATTATCCTGTAATATCAATTGTGTAATGCTGAATTTATGCTATATATTTAGTACCCGGTATAGATTATTTACATTACATGTAATATTGTACCTTAATATATTTTCAGAGCCATATTATCCGTGCAAGTATTTCAGTAGAGATAATAAAGCAGCTGTTTTGCTAAAATAGAACAATTACACAATCATAACATGAATCAACATGCATCGTACGTTTATTAATAACATGATACCATTCCAGAATAGACTAAATGCCTAGAGGAGACTTTAAAAAATAATTTCAGATAAAGCTACATTAAAAGGTGAAGTTGTGCCGCTGACTAACTTACTCCAACATGAACATAAGCTGCATTCACACCTCCACTTTCAAATGGTTTAACTAAACTGGTTTAATTAATCTGGTAAGAAAACACACATGTAAATGCAATTTAGTGCTAAACCAGTTTAACTAAACAGGTTTAGTGCTAAATAGCTGGATAAGATAAACCGTTTTAACCAAAACAGTTCAAGTTGCAGGCAATAACGCCAGCGGATTAGCTCTAAGCTGAACCGGTTTAAGTCATGCGCATTTGATCTCACGCATCACAGTTTCCGGTTATAAAAAATTGGATGAAATTCTATTTTGGTGCCACCATGTCTCTGGCCAAAGATACACAAATGCGACGAGACAATTGGGATAATCCGTCTCTTGCTAGAAATATAGGCAGACGATCGATCAGGTACAAGCAGAGTTGGAAGCACTGGCTGAAATATAGCAATATATTGGCACATTGTCGATCATTCGTGTGCTGGCCGAGGGTGTGGGGGGGGACAGGCATGACCAGCAGTATACATAGGATGCCAATTTAGAACTTAGATTATTCCTCTGATGTACGTGCTTCACCTTGCTAACTAGAGGGTAGCCGTGACAACATAAGCCCTGTGGTGTTGGTAAGTTTCAAACTGTATTTTATACTTGATGAAGCTTTACTTTTAATCTCTAACTTGATCATCACGTGTAATAGAGGATTAAGCATTCACATAATGTAAAATGATTTGCATGATTAGCTATAATCACTTGGTGACTTTGGTGACTAGTGATCATATGTAGACTGGACTGTGGACCAAGGCGAGGAGTGTCTTAGTGGACTATGGGGAAGATGGCTATCTGTGATGACAGATACTGTTTATAGCTATAAATAGCCTAGAATGGTACATGAAGTCTATATAAATAATGTTTAGCTTAAACAGAGCTATACTTGGTGTTTGTGACTGTATTCGTGCTACAGTGTGTGTGAGACATTATAACTTTAATATCTTTAATATGAATGTTAGTCAGTATGTTTAAATGGAATATATCAGTCACCAAGTACTCAGCTGTCTACACCCTTCCTTTGATGTCATCTTGATGGGTCACCATGGGTGGCAGTTGGGGGTAGGCAGCGGATCACTGCAGCTAGGGGAAGGCAGCAGATCACTGCAGCTAGGGGAAGGCAGCAGATCACTGCAGCTAGGGGAAGGCAGCAGATCACTGCAGCTAGGGGAAGGCAGCAGATCACTGCAGCTAGGGGAAGGCAGCAGATCACTGCAGCTAGGGGAAGGCAGCAGATCACTGCAGCTAGGGGAAGGCAGCAGATCACTGCAGCTAGGGGAAGGCAGCAGATCACTGCAGCTAGGTGAAGGCAGCGGATCACTGCAGCTAGGGGAAGGCAGCTGATCACTGCAGCTAGGGGAAGGCAGCGGATCACTGCAGCTAGGGGAAGGCAGCGGATCACTGCAGCTAGGGGAAGGCAGCGGATCACTGCAGCTAGGGGAAGGCAGCGGATCACTGCAGCTAGGGGAAGGCAGCGGATCACTGCAGCTAGGGGAAGGCAGCGGATCACTGCAGCTAGGGGAAGGCAGCAGATCACTGCAGCTAGGGGAAGGCAGCAGATCACTGCAGCTAGGGGAAGGCAGCTGATCACTGCAGCTAGGGGAAGGCAGCAGATCACTGCAGCTAGGGGAAGGCAGCAGATCACTGCAGCTAGGGGAAGGCAGCAGATCACTGCAGCTAGGGGAAGGCAGCAGATCACTGCAGCTAGGGGAAGGCAGCTGATCACTGCAGCTAGGTGAAGGCAGCAGATCACTGCAGCTAGGGGAAGGCAGCAGATCACTGCAGCTAGGGGAAGGCAGCAGATCACTGCAGCTAGGGGAAGGCAGCAGATCACTGCAGCTAGGGGAAGGCAGCAGATCACTGCAGCTAGGGGAAGGCAGCAGATCACTGCAGCTAGGGGAAGGCAGCAGATCACTGCAGCTAGGGGAAGGCAGCAGATCACTGCAGCTAGGGGAAGGCAGCAGATCACTGCAGCTAGGTGAAGGCAGCGGATCACTGCAGCTAGGGGAAGGCAGCTGATCACTGCAGCTAGGGGAAGGCAGCGGATCACTGCAGCTAGGGGAAGGCAGCGGATCACTGCAGCTAGGGGAAGGCAGCAGATCACTGCAGCTAGGGGAAGGCAGCAGATCACTGCAGCTAGGGGAAGGCAGCTGATCACTGCAGCTAGGTGAAGGCAGCAGATCACTGCAGCTAGGGGAAGGCAGCAGATCACTGCAGCTAGGGGAAGGCAGCAGATCACTGCAGCTAGGGGAAGGCAGCAGATCATTGCAGCTAGGGGAAGGCAGCAGATCACTGCAGCTAGGGGAAGGCAGCAGATCACTGCAGCTAGGGGAAGGCAGCTGATCACTGCAGCTAGGGGAAGGCAGCAGATCACTGCAGCTAGGGGAAGGCAGCAGATCACTGCAGCTAGGGGAAGGCAGCAGATCACTGCAGCTAGGGGAAGGCAGCAGATCACTGCAGCTAGGGGAAGGCAGCTGATCACTGCAGCTAGGGGAAGGCAGCTGATCACTGCAGCTAGGGGAAGGCAGCAGATCACTGCAGCTAGGGGAAGGCAGCTGATCACTGCAGCTAGGGGAAGGCAGCAGATCACTGCAGCTAGGGGAAGGCAGCTGATCACTGCAGCTAGGGGTAGGCAGCAGATCACTGCAGCTAGGGGAAGGCAGCAGATCACTGCAGCTAGGGGAAGGCAGCAGATCACTGCAACTAGGGGAAGGCAGCAGATCACTGCAGCTAGGGGAAGGCAGCAGATCACTGCAGCTAGGGGAAGGCAGCAGATCACTGCAGCTAGGGGTAGGCAGCAGATCACTGCAGCTAGGGGAAGGCAGCAGATCACTGCAGCTAGGGGAAGGCAGCAGATCACTGCAGCTAGGGGGAGGCAGCAGATCACTGCAGCTAGGGGAAGGCAGCAGATCACTGCAGCTAGGGGAAGGCAGCAGATCACTGCAGCTAGGGGAAGGCAGCAGATCACTGCAGCTAGGGGAGGGCAGCAGATCACTGCAGCTAGGGGAAGGCAGCAGATCACTGCAGCTAGGGGAAGGCAGCTGATCACTGCAGCTAGGGGAAGGCAGCAGATCACTGCAGCTAGGGGAAGGCAGCTGATCACTGCAGCTAGGGGAAAGCAGCAGATCATTGCAGCTAGGGGAAGGCAGCAGATCACTGCAGCTAGGGGAAGGCAGCAGATCACTGCAGCTAGGGGAAGGCAGCGGATCACTGCAGCTAGGGGAAGGCAGCGGATCACTGCAGCTAGGGGAAGGCAGCTGATCACTGCAGCTAGGGGAAGGCAGCAGATCACTGCAGCTAGGGGAAGGCAGCGGATCACTGCAGCTAGGGGAAGGCAGCAGATCACTGCAGCTAGGGGAAGGCAGCTGATCACTGCAGTTAGGGGAAGGCAGCAGATCACTGCAGCTAGGGGAAGGCAGCAGATCACTGCAGCTAGGGGAAGGCAGCAGATCACTGCAGCTAGGGGAAGGCAGCAGATCACTGCAGCTAGGGGAAGGCAGCAGATCACTGCACCTAGGGGAAGGCAGCAGATCACTGCAGCTAGGGGAAGGCAGCTGATCACTGCAGCTAGGGAAGGCAGCAGATCACTGCAGCTAGGGGAAGGCAGCTGATCACTGCAGCTAGGGGAAGGCAGCTGATCACTGCAGCTAGGGAAGGCAGCAGATCACTGCAGCTAGGGGAAGGCAGCTGATCACTGCAGCTAGGGGAAGGCAGCAGATCACTGCAGCTAGGGGAAGGCAGCAGATCACTGCAGTTAGGGGAAGGCAGCGGATCACTGCAGGTAGGGGAAGGCAGCGGATAACTGCAGCTAGGGGAAGGCAGCAGATCACTGCAGCTAGGGGAAGGCAGCAGATCACTGCATTTAGGGGAAGGCAGCGGATCACTGCAGCTAGGGGAAGGCAGCAGATCACTGCAGCTAGGGGAAGGCAGCAGATCACTGCAGCTAGGGGAAGGCAGCAGATCACTGCAGCTAGGGGAAGGCAGCAGATCACTGCAGCTAGGGGAAGGCAGCAGATCACTGCAGCTAGGGGAAGGCAGTGGATCACTGCAGCTAGGGGAAGGCAGCAGATCACTGCAGTTACGGGAAGGCAGCAGATCACTGCAGCTAGGGGAAGGCAGCAGATCACTGCAGCTAGGGGAAGGCAGCAGATCACTGCAGCTAGGGGAAGGCAGCGGATCACTGCAGCTAGGGGAAGGCAGCGGATCACTGCAGCTAGGGGAAGGCAGCAGATCACTGCAGCTAGGGGAAGGCAGCAGATCACTGCAGCTAGGGGAAGGCAGCAGATCACTGCAGCTAGGGGAAGGCAGCAGATCACTGCAGCTAGGGGAAGGCAGCAGATCACTGCAGCTAGGGGAAGGCAGCAGATCACTGCAGCTAGGGGAAGGCAGCAGATCACTGCAGCTAGGTGAAGGCAGCGGATCACTGCAGCTAGGGGAAGGCAGCTGATCACTGCAGCTAGGGGAAGGCAGCGGATCACTGCAGCTAGGGGAAGGCAGCGGATCACTGCAGCTAGGGGAAGGCAGCGGATCACTGCAGCTAGGGGAAGGCAGCGGATCACTGCAGCTAGGGGAAGGCAGCGGATCACTGCAGCTAGGGGAAGGCAGCAGATCACTGCAGCTAGGGGAAGGCAGCAGATCACTGCAGCTAGGGGAAGGCAGCTGATCACTGCAGCTAGGGGAAGGCAGCAGATCACTGCAGCTAGGGGAAGGCAGCAGATCACTGCAGCTAGGGGAAGGCAGCAGATCACTGCAGCTAGGGGAAGGCAGCAGATCACTGCAGCTAGGGGAAGGCAGCTGATCACTGCAGCTAGGTGAAGGCAGCAGATCACTGCAGCTAGGGGAAGGCAGCAGATCACTGCAGCTAGGGGAAGGCAGCAGATCACTGCAGCTAGGGGAAGGCAGCAGATCACTGCAGCTAGGGGAAGGCAGCAGATCACTGCAGCTAGGGGAAGGCAGCAGATCACTGCAGCTAGGGGAAGGCAGCAGATCACTGCAGCTAGGGGAAGGCAGCAGATCACTGCAGCTAGGGGAAGGCAGCAGATCACTGCAGCTAGGTGAAGGCAGCGGATCACTGCAGCTAGGGGAAGGCAGCTGATCACTGCAGCTAGGGGAAGGCAGC
>CAXIVS010000343.1:12500-15033 GCA_964035775.1 Osedax frankpressi | reverse complement strand
AATGAAAGCCGCGGTAACGATATTCTTATGCCGGTGATGAAGCGATATGATTTCTACGCAGTGCTCCGAATGTAAAAGTAATGAAATTCAACCGAACAAGGGTAAACGGCGGGAGTAAATACGATTAAGGTTATCGAAATCTAACATTGTGAACAACGAGCGTAGAGACTAACGTGCGGGTACAAGTTTAACGGAATTTCTATCGAAGATCATACGAATACTATGAGTTTAACGTTAACGTTAACGTTAACGTTAACGTTAACGTTAACGTTAACAGACAAAGTTTAATATCGAGGACCCGAAGACGAAGTTTAATATCGAGGACCCGAAGACGAAGTTTAATATCGAGAACCCGAAGACGAAGTTTAATATCGAGGACCCGAAGACGAAGTTTAATATCGAGAACCCGAAGACGAAGTTTAATATCGAGGACCCGAAGACGAAGTTTAATATCGAGGACTCGAAGACGAAGTTGAATTAATTGGTGAAAGTTGATTGCGGGTGTTATTAAATTTACTTTAATAATACACATTTCAGCCGAAACCAAACCCTGAGCATTAAAATACAAAACATTTTAAATTTTGATGCTTCGGGGGGGGGTGGGGGTGATATTTTTTTAAATATTTATTATAAGGTTTTTATGTCGGGTTTTTTTTACGACCATAAAAATTAATAAAATATTTACAAATACAAAAATTAAAAAAAATTTTAAGGATACAAAAAATTTACGAGTTAAAAAATTTACAAGTAAAAAATTTTTACAAGTTCGAAAATTTTTATAATTGCGAAAAATTAATAAAATATTTACAAATACAAAAATTAAAAAAAATTTAAGGATACAAAAATTTTACGAGTTAAAAAATTTACAAGTAAAAAATTTTTACAAGTTCGAAAATTTTTATAATTGCGAAAAATTAATAAAATATTTACAAATACAAAAATTTTAAAAAAATTTACAAGTAAAAAATTTTTACAAGTTCGAAAAGTTTTATAATTACGAAAAATTAAGAACATTTTTTTTAGAGTCAAAATTTTTCGAATTTTCACAATTAATAAAATATTCACGTGTACAAAAATGTTAAAAATATCCAACTTTGAAAATTTTCACAAATCAGAAATAATTATAAAATGTTCGGAAGTACTTTACGTATAAAAAACCATTTCACCATGATAAAATCATAGTGAAATGGTTAAAATTTTTAGATAATCAAAGCTAGTCAAAACAATTTTCATTTGTATCAATGCAATTTTTACTTATGCAAGTAAATCAAACCAATTCACCGTGATATAATCGCAGTGGAAAGGTTTATTATTTCACCAATAAGCAAATAATTAATTAGGCAAACCTAACTAATCGAAGAGAAAACTATTTTGATTTCGCATATAGGCAACGAATTAATTAGGCGAACCTAACTATTCGTGTTCTGAGACGGACTAAGAGTTTTCAACTCGGTAAACAATTAATTAGGCAAACCTAACTAATCGAAGAGAAAACTATTTTGATTTCGCATATAGGCAACGAATTAATTAGGCGAACCTAACTATTCGTGTTCTGAGACGGACTAAGAGTTTTCAACTCGGTAAACAATTAATTAGGCAAACCTAACTAATCGAAGAGAAAACTATTTTGATTTCGCATATAGGCAACGAATTAATTAGGCGAACCTAACTATTCGTGTTCTGAGACGGACTAAGAGTTTTCAACTCGGTAAACAATTAATTAGGCAAAACTAACTAATCGAAGAGAAAACTATTTTGATTTCGCATATAGGCAACGAATTAATTAGGCGAACCTAACTATTCGTGTTCTGAGACGGACTAAGAGTTTTCAACTCGGTAAACAATTAATTAGGCAAACCTAACTAATCGAAGAGAAAACTATTTTGATTTCGCATATAGGCAACGAATTAATTAGGCGAACCTAACTATTCGTGTTCTGAGACGGACTAAGAGTTTTCAACTCGGTAAACAATTAATTAGGCAAAACTAACTAATCGAAGAGAAAACTATTTTGATTTCCCATATAGGCAACGAATTAATTAGGCGAACCTAACTATTCGTGTTCTGAGACGGACTAAGAGTTTTCAACTCGGTAAACAATTAATTAGGCAAACCTAACTAATCGAAGAGAAAACTATTTTGATTTCCCATATAGGCAACGAATTAATTAGGCGAACCTAACTATTCGTGTTCTGAGACGGACTAAGAGTTTTCAACTCGGTAAACAATTAATTAGGCAAACCTAACTAATCGAAGAGAAAACTATTTTGATTTCGCATATAGGCAACGAATTAATTAGGCGAACCTAACTATTCGTGTTCTGAGACGGACTAAGAGTTTTCAACTCGGTAAACAATTAATTAGGCAAACCTAACTAATCGAAGAGAAAACTATTTTGATTTCGCATATAGGCAACGAATTAATTAGGCGAACCTAACTATTCGTGTTCTGAGACGGACTAAGAGTTTTCAACTCGGTAAACAATTAATTAGGCAAACCTAACTAATCGAAGAGAAAACTATTTTGATTTCGC
>CAXIVS010000343.1:0-2500 GCA_964035775.1 Osedax frankpressi | reverse complement strand
CTCAAAAAAAAAAATTTTCGAGACAAAAAATTTTTTTTTATTAAATATTCATATTTATTCATATTCAATTTCTCCGATATCCTGAAATAACTCGAATACAAATCGTTCGTAATTGTTTCGGTTTATCGGGGAGTTTTATTTAAACGATACTGAATAATCGTTGATTTTGTACATTAAATTGTATTTAGCAACGCATATTGTATTAACCAACTAAGACGATTAATCATGATATCCTTGGCGGCAGTAACTATGACTCTATTAAGGGTATATGACCTGATAAGTCTATATGAATCCGCCTGAAAAGTGATGACTAGTTACTCGCACATGTGCATACCTGTTGAGCAAGGGTGGCATACGCGTATGCCATCAAGATAATCTCTACCTCTACGTAGCGCCCGCTGGACACAGACCAACGGAGGCGATGTCGTGGTGGAGTGGTAATCCCGGTATTTGTCTATTAAGGGTATTGGCCCGATAAGTCTGTCTGAATCCGCCTGAAAAGTGATGACTAGTTACTCGCACATGTGCATACCTGTTGAGCAAGGGTGGCATACGCGTATGCCATCAAGATAATCTCTACCTCTACGTAGCGCCCGCTGGACACAGACCAACGGAGGCGATGTCGTGGTGGAGTGGTAATCCCGGTATTTGTCTATTAAGGGTATTGGCCCGATAAGTCTGTCTGAATCCGCCTGAAAAGTGATGACTAGTTACTCGCACATGTGCATACCTGTTGAGCAAGGGTGGCATACGCGTATGCCATCAAGATAATCTTTACCTCTACGTAGCGCCCGCTGGACACAGACCAACGGAGGCGATGTCGTGGTGGAGTGGTAATCCCGGTATTTGTCTATTAAGGGTATTGGCCCGATAAGTCTGTCTGAATCCGCCTGAAAAGTGATGACTAGTTACTCGCACATGTGCATACCTGTTGAGCAAGGGTGGCATACGCGTATGCCATCAAGATAATCTCTACCTCTACGTAGCGCCCGCTGGACACAGACCAACGGAGGCGATGTCGTGGTGGAGTGGTAATCCCGGTATTTGTCTATTAAGGGTATTGGCCCGATAAGTCTGTCTGAATCCGCCTGAAAAGTGATGACTAGTTACTCGCACATGTGCATACCTGTTGAGCAAGGGTGGCATACGCGTATGCCATCAAGATAATCTTTACCTCTACGTAGCGCCCGCTGGACACAGACCAACGGAGGCGATGTCGTGGTGGAGTGGTAATCCCGGTATTTGTCTATTAAGGGTATTGGCCCGATAAGTCTGTCTGAATCCGCCTGAAAAGTGATGACTAGTTACTCGCACATGTGCATACCTGTTGAGCAAGGGTGGCATACGCGTATGCCATCAAGATAATCTCTACCTCTACGTAGCGCCCGCTGGACACAGACCAACGGAGGCGATGTCGTGGTGGAGTGGTAATCCCGGTATTTGTCTATTAAGGTTATTCAAGCCTGCACGGTCTTTCGGATCGGTAATTTTGTTGAGCCTGCCCGAGGCGCATCGGGACTGGAAAGGAGCGTTATGCCTACTCGAGACGACGCTCGTGAAAAGGTGAAAAGGCTGTTTGAGAACCGCGCCAAAGGTGTTGATTGATATAGACAGCAGGGCGGTGGCCATAGAAGTCGGAATCCGCTAAGGAGTGTGTAACAACTCACCTGCCGAATCAACTAGCCCTTAAAATGAAAGCCGCGGTAACGATATTCTTATGCCGGTGATGAAGCGATATGATTTCTACGCAGTGCTCCGAATGTGTAAAAGTAATGAAATTCAACCGAACAAGGGTAAACGGCGGGAGTAAATACGATTAAGGTTATCGAAATCTAACATTGTGAACAACGAGCGTAGAGACTAACGTGCGGGTACAAGTTTAACGGAATTTCTATCGAAGATCATACGAATACTATGAGTTTAACGTTAACGTTAACGTTAACGTTAACGTTAACGTTAACGTTAACAGACAAAGTTTAATATCGAGGACCCGAAGACGAAGTTTAATATCGAGGACCCGAAGACGAAGTTTAATATCGAGAACCCGAAGACGAAGTTTAATATCGAGGACCCGAAGACGAAGTTTAATATCGAGAACCCGAAGACGAAGTTTAATATCGAGGACCCGAAGACGAAGTTTAATATCGAGGACTCGAAGACGAAGTTGAATTAATTGGTGAAAGTTGATTGCGGGTGTTATTAAATTTACTTTAATAATACACATTTCAGCCGAAACCAAACCCTGAGCATTAAAATACAAAACATTTTAAATTTTGATGCTTCGGGGGGGGGTGGGGGTGATATTTTTTTAAATATTTATTATAAGGTTTTTATGTCGGGTTTTTTTTACGACCATAAAAATTAATAAAATATTTACAAATACAAAAATTAAAAAAAATTTTAAGGATACAAAAAATTTACGAGTTAAAAAATTTACAAGTAAAAAATTTTTACAAGTTCGAAAATTTTTATAATTGCGAAAAATTAATAAAATATTTAC
>CAXIVS010000342.1:0-22151 GCA_964035775.1 Osedax frankpressi | reverse complement strand
GGCATTTATGTCACTGACAAATGACAAGTGAGATTCCGCCATAACTACGCTTTAACGACGGCGTGTCCCAAAAAGATAGGTTTAATATGCGATGGATATCATCACTGATGGCATGTCGTCCAGTGGGTGAAGGAAAAACATGTTGCACTAATGACGCTCTGGCACACACGAATGACTCAGCGACAGCAATTACTGTGGTCAGGTTACACAGACCTGTGTGTAACTTAAACGGTGATATGATACACCTCCCTCCACTCCAGCCACCAACAGGCCGGCTAGGGCTTCACATCGCACACTTCAACAAGAACAGGAAGTTTCCCTTTAACCCCGACACGATCCCATAACCACACACCACCGATGATTAATTCCTGCTCCCTGGCCTGATTTGAGTTAAGCGCTCCTCCCCCGGATCATGTAACCTGACACCAGAGTTACCGATTGCCACACATCCGTCAGTAGTCAATCTTCAGTTTTTCCATTATGCAAATGTGACAGTTGGTGGCGCCTGACCCATAGATCATAACCACAGGAAGCTGACTTGTTTCTGCCCTCCCTCCTGGGGTGGAGTGGCTCACTGGAGGTCTCTGGGAAGAATAGATTGACTGTCTTGCACTACATACCCTTTATACAGAACCCAACTGTTATCAGGTCAAAATGCACAGGTCGATGTGTGTGTTCATGGGTGCATGTTCAAAATCCATCCTAAACATGCACAAATTGATTATAGAATTTTATGTTTGCTCCTTAAATTTCTACCCATCCAATAAAATGTTTACCAATCTAATCAATTAACCTTGTCAGTCCAAAAGGTGGGTGGATGGTCTCTATATAAAGCTATGATGACCACAGTGTAATCACATGGAGACAACACAAGCATAAATCAGATGGAGACAATTAATTAGTTTTATTTATGATTTTTTATTTGATACACAGGGTGATGAGATCAGATGTTTTCTTTCAAATAATGTTTTCCTGTGAAAGACCTGCCTGTCTCTGAACAGGGTGAATAAAGGTGACTTTTATTATGGAGGTTCTTATAGTCCTGAACAAACACAACACTTGTACTGCTCAACTTTGATTCAACTAAAATAACTGTAGAAAATAGATGAAAAACAAATGCTGTAATGACTATAAACCTCCAGCTGTTTACATACACAACAACAACAAGTTTCTTCGTGATTAAGACACCTGCTCAAACAAAAAACTGGCACAGGCAAGACGGGGGTAAAAAACGTGTACCTTTATCAAGCCTCACTGCATTCTTTACCCACAGGGCGTCTACTCAGAACGCCCAATTACCTACTCAATCCCCTTCATCCTGGCCCTGTAGTACCTGCCACTGTGTACCCAGCTTCATTGTATACAAGGGTAACATTGGAGCATGTGCATGGTTGCCATAGCGACAAGGCAAACATTGGAGGCAGAGCCAGAGTGGGGGGCACCAGGGTGATGAGACCAGGCAGCCTGGCTGTGTTTACAGATGCACACCTGTCCATGGACCTCAACACAGGTAACTTGTGGGTCAACAGGGAGTCTGGACACTGACGGTCAGACTCAGGATAGATATATAGTCCAACCTTGACGTAGTCTAGTTGTGTGACAGTGAATGGTGAGAACTCATTGTGTCTGGCGTGTATATATATAACACACTCTGTCTGTGTGTGTGTGTATATACACATCACACACGTGTGCATATTGTGTGTGTCTGTGTGCGTTTGCGTGTGTGTTGGCGTGTTGGCGTGTGAGTGTGTATGGGTGTGTGTTGTGTGCACGTGTGTGTATGTGAGTTTGTGTGTGTGTACGTGCGAGGGTGGTGTGTGTGCGTGCATGCATGCGTGTGTGGGTGAGTGTGTGTGTGCGCGCGCGCGTGAGTGCATGCGTGCATGCGTGCATGCGTGCGTGCGTGCACATGTGTGTGCACGTGTATGTGACTGTATGTGTGCATCTACATGTGCATGTGTTCATACTTCCATGTGTGTACACATATAATTTTCAGTCTATTTTGCTCCCTCTCTACTAAAGGCTTACAAAATTAAATACTGTAACAAAGACAACATCGCCCGAGGCTGGACTAGGTAACTTATTCCACCTTGGCTACTGTGAAGAAGTCAACAGAGCCCCTTGTGGAAGTCTAAGACCCTCAGAACAGCAACGCCACCTCCAAATACAGCCTATGTCAACAACACAAAGGGAACATCAGCTGTAAAATGACAGAAGGCGATTACAGGACATGTCCCAAATGGCTGTTTATTAGACATAAATTTGATACAGAGCCAGCTGTTTGTCCACTGGTGCCTTCTAATGACATAAATGACCACTTTGTGACCACTGAATGCTAATGCCCCTCTTTGGACAATCCCGCCTCCCCAAGGACACTATCCAAATTGACCAATAGAAATTACATCACCATCAATACTGGACATGATGAGTATTATGGAGGATGAACTGTATGTGGCTGGACCCCCCAGCCAGGGGGTGGGGTGGAGGGGGTAGGGGTCTACTCTAACGGCTGTATCAACTCCACTTATTGAACCATTCAACAGAACCACTCCTCCAGCTGAAGCATTTAAATGTCAATACACACAAGCCCCATAGACCTTAAATAAGTATTTACATTGCCAAATTTGGATCTATAGCGTCTGTATTTGTAAGGTAGAGAGCTTGGCATTCATGCCTTCTTCGCTGCTCGTCGATTTTCTGGTGTATTAGGAAACTAATACACCAGAAACACTGCTCAAGTTAATAAATTCAAAAATGTTGTAAGATAATTTCAAATCATAATACTATATACTCTTTAAATACATTGAGACAATAATAATAATAATAGACTTTATTTATGCACACATAATCTGTTTAATATAATCTTTGAAAATATTTGTGACTTTTTCCATTGGCTCATCCGTGGTATATTGTGGTGCTGAGAAATAACTTTCTGCAATCGATGCCGGGAAATACACAACTGAAAGCCTTCATCGTGACAACCACTGCCAGAGTTGGCTGCTAATCTGCAGATAAACCACCAGTTTCGATTGACTGCACCTAATTGAGAGACATTAATATCACAAGGCATTTAGCTAATCTGCAGCCAGTGGCAGTGAGGCATGCGAGATTGGACAGCTTCCTACACCTTGCTGAAAGGGCTCAACACCTGCTGCATCTGTGTTTACACTTCAGCCCAGGCCTTTGTTAAGCCAACCGGAAACTGTTTGCATGGTCGCACCCTTGACCATCCGCTCATGCTTGACGCATACAGAGGAGGGAACTGGTCTGTGGGGGGATAACAGAGTTGTCAGGGTTGACATGAAAGATGTCTTGCTAAAAGCACTTTAATTTGTAAGGTATTTGTCCACCATTGCTATGACAACCCCCCCCACCGGCCCCCCTCTCCCCCACCCCGCCTTTGATCAATGAATTGTCCTTTTTCAGCAACCAAAGTTATGAATGTATGTGCGTGCATGCTTGAATGCATGCAGCAACGAGTCTGATAGATATTTTGCTACTGTATGGGTCGGACAATACAATATCAACACATGCTTGCATATGTTGACACACATATTTAGTCGTCTAACACAACAAAAACAGTAACACACTTGCTAATAAAGACCCCCACCTCCCATGGTGCACTTTATCTCAAGATATATCTACCACAGATGGGTTCAGAAATAAACAATGCATGCATCAATATCCACCACTTGACAACGATCCAATCTAATGCACAGTCAACAGTGTGTTATATACATCAATATTTAATGACATCGTAGCACGTTATATTGATCCTAGTAAATGCTGTAAACGGCGCGCGCACAGCTTCATACCCATGTGAATTGTGGTTTCCCAGTCAATCACTGAATGCTCCCAACAGAGCCCTGTTACAATCGGGGCTGGGGAGCCACTACTAACTGACAACAGCGACAAATAGGCCCAGAAACAGTGTCCTAATTTCTGATCCCGTAAACCAAACGGGCCATGCAGAACTAAAAATGTACAACTAACCCAAGGTACAGAATTACTTGTCTCAAAAACAATATGTAATGACCCAGAAACCGGACAACGGAGACCCAGAAATAGGGGCCATTCACTTGTAGACTTGGGTACATCAGAGCTGGTAAACACTTAGGAAGAAGCACCTGGCTGGTTCTGCCATGTTTGCAGGCTAGGATGAGAACAACAGATTAAATCGAAGCTGTCAGCCAGCTACTCATTTCTAATATATTTTAAACAAACATATAGAAGGTGCACTGCTCCCCAAATGGTACTTGATAAAATATAAAAAATATAAAATTATAATATTTTTCACCACGATGTTTTCAATTCAAATGGTCAAAAAAATGTCAGATTCTAACAAAGCTGTATAATACGCAATATTGTGGATGTGGGTTGGGTTAACCCGTTCAGAACCTAAATGTACTAAATTGCTACAAACATCCAGGGTTTTCCGGCATTGTCAGAACACCCATCGCCACTCCTGATTGGCATGCATTGCCTTGCCTACACTGGTTTCTGGGTCACACCTTCCCAAGGTGGGTTGTTCTAGCGCTCCCAGAAAAATGCACATGTGGTCAATGCCTCAGTCTGGTTTCTGAAGATCCAGAACAGTGACTCGTCTACCAGTACTAGTGCACCTCGTTACCAGCAAAGGGCATTTCAGTGGCTAGTACTTAACCAACTGGCCTCAGCTCGCCCAAATGATGGTATGGAAGGTTTCAGCATGGCCTATGCACCGAACAATTTTCTTTCCCTGGTTGATTATTCACAATGATAAGCTTGCTACTGATTATATCATTATCTGCCAAATTACTGATACACGTTATTGTAGCAACAGAAACACTGGTAAATTCACACTACATTAATACTATCGACACCATCTTCAAATAAATGTGTCACACTGCGTAAAATGTCCTTTCCGATAACAGTTACCCCACCAATTGGAACATCACCCCTAACCCCTATCCGGGTGTTAATAACCACATTTATCCTATCAGGTTATCAGGCTGTGAACACACAACCCAACTAGTCACAACACCTTAATTACATTTTCACAATCATTTTTTAATTCCTTTCACTACACATTCGGGCTCCAGGATGTTTTCGCAAGGGACATTATTTCACCATGCTAATTACTTCCCCCATTTGATGCACTCGAGTCACATAAAAACAGGAATCGGCTCACACAGCCTGGATGGAATCACCCCTGGATGGACAGGGATATGGATGCGGACGACCAGCAATACCCAAGCACCTCGAAGCACCCCAAAACTTTGATCCCAGAAACCGCACCTCCTGACCCTGGTTCCAAATAAATGGATCAACTGGATTATCTGGCAACCCTTTGGCATGTTCACTACCCTTAGTAATGTACTCACATAACTACCCCATCTGGTTAAACAGACCTTGGTCGAATTTTTTTGCATTCTCAAGTCCTTCTCACTGCCTAATTACAGTCAACTTCCATTGGTCTCTCCCCACTTGGGAATAATTACTTCCCCACTTTGGGAAAAGGGAGCGGTGACACTGGCAACAAAACCAGGGGTTCTCAGATGTAGATAGGCGGCTCATTAGACAAAATGGTCATTTACAGAGTGGATCTCGCTGGCTGTCCAGTATCTGTGGTCAAGCCCTGAACCCACATCAAGACTGGACCAAATAAATTACGAACTAATCTATTTGTGCTTGGGTAAATATGAGTTCAAGGGTCGCTTGACTTTGCCACTTCAAACACATCCTCTGTAGATCCAAAGTGGCAGAGATTATGGAACACATAAAGGTGTCTCCCTACCAGGAGACTAAATATGGCCTGCCACCTTTACTTACATTTCTACAATTCCAGTCTTTAATTTAAATAGATTTTTTTCCTGTATTTATTCACAAAATGAAACAGAACATAACATTTTCTTATTTTGTAGCAAGTGGGGTATCAAACATGAACAGCCCCAAAACCCATGTAGGATGCACCTAATGACCTACTGGTCAGTTACCCCCATCCCCTAACATATTAAAAGATAGTTAACATCCCCTGCAAGGCAAACATCCCATAACAAGTGGATGATACCCTTAAATACCCCACCCCCTGCTGAGGTCTATACACGAACCTGTGCTATTCACCCCAATCCTAACATTCTACCACCCACCGGGGTAAAATAAAACATCCCACGTTACAACAATAATCACCTCTAGAATCCGGAATCCAGTTCTTAAATCCCTATTAAACTTTATCTCACCCATAATGCTTGTTAGTTAATGAGAAAAATGAAAATTATCTGCAGCTTTAGTGTTTATTCACCAGACTTATTTGCAATATCCTTGTCTGCACGTAGGGGAATACTTGCGGAGGAGAAATGTCAACAACTTTGGGGCTGTATCTCACCTATTTCTGGCTCAAGATAGAGTCTACATTGACTTTGTCGTCCGCCCCGTATTATGTCTCTTCATAATCTCAAGGTGCTGATAAAACATGCTCTTATATGGTGCCTCAAAAACCGTTTCACGATGAGTCACATGGGCGTCTGTTAGGCATCACCATGACAACAAATGATAATCATGTGAGACGGAGATGTTGTGAATTATCTAAGTTGATAACGTGCACATTTAGTTTTCTTTGAGAGGTCGTAAACTGCAACTCACAAACACAGGGTGTTCTTTAGAAATAACGATCATGTGTGGACTATTATTTTATCAATGTAAGAGTATTGCTCTAAAACTGCACAAAAGTAGTCATTATGACAACAATCAGTGGCTTAAACAAACTATATTTATTTTACATGTACATCCAGAGTAAGATTTCAGGGTGCCTATCTATGAATAAAAATGATAACTTACTCAAATATTTATGTCGTACACTTCACAAACTTTGCTCCATATCATTGAACCGTTTTACAAAACACTCAAATATTGTTTAATACAGGTAATCAAAATAACAATTTTATAATTTATTACATTACAGAAAGGGAGCAATTTTGAATGTTACTGAATATCAGCTATATGCAACACTTCCTTGAGTGATAAATATTTGGTATAAATATTTTAGTAACTTATGTACTGTAGTTTGTTTTCATCTGTCATACAAATGACCAGTCACATGTAGTGACAAATGGGACTATGTCAGCTTGGTTGGTCATTAGTCGAGGGATGACAGCCAGCAATCGTCACTTGCTTGGACAAATGACCAAAGGCCCATGTGACCAGATGGGATTGGACATCTGGCCTTGTGCTGTCCATGCATATTTGTCACCAACACTGACCATCACCAACACTGACCACCTGTCACAAAGCCTGTGGCTACTGGTCAAGTGGTCAAGTGGCCGCAATGGTATGATCACAATATTGCCATGGGCTGTAACAGGATACAACTGTAACAAAACTAACAGTAACGTGCATGAACCATTACTGTTCTATACAAGAACTCACGTTCCTGAACTAATTCTAACTAAGTGCTGTCTTTACATCAATGTTCAATCCAATGGCTTGTTAGTGTTGTGCTCCAGTTGCTAGTGTAGTGGCTACAAGTCAACACAAGCCCGGAATATGCAGGTAGAAATACAGCAAAAATACATAAAACCATCACACATGGTTTTCACTTTGAACCTAATTCAACAATTTCACATTTGTCTAAAAAAATCAGGAGCTATTTTGGTTATTTAATTATTAAACACAAAATCTATCTTAATACTATGCTAACATTCCTGAGAATGACATCAGACAAACGACAAGTGATGCAAACATGACAGCAAAACAGAAATAACTTTACGACCCCGCAAACTACCAAAACTCAGCAATCAATGTCAAGAGTTGGACAAAACCAGCCGGATCTGACATACAGATCTTCATGCGAGCACTCCACCTAATATTTCTTAGAGTGCACGTCAAACAATTAAGGACTTCTCCCTGTGAGTAGGTCCTCACTGGCGATGACTCCGGCAAACAGCCCATTCATCCTTCACTCCACTATGCACATAATTTGTGAATGACACGAAACAATGGCGAATTCACCCGACAATGACAGAGCAAAGTTTAGACACATGGATCTGGTGATAAATTAGAACGTTTAACGTGGTTTTCACGCGGAAACGTGCCGATGTTCATCAACACCAAAACATTGTTTACAACTCTGTCTCCCTATCAGTACTACGGCCATATATTAGACGGCTGTCACATCAGATGCCCGGAAACATTTACTTGTTTTGTACTGGCTATTGATCACATGGATAGCACTCAAGCTGTGGGACACATGCAGGAGGACAGTTATTGGTCATTTGTCACAATCGGTCAACTGTGGTCAACATCCCCCTTGACCGTTCACACAGTGGGTGGTAGTGATTCTGTGTTTCAGTGGGACAGTTGTAACACGATACGATGATTCTGAAGATATATCTGTATTAAATGATGCATGATCAGTTCTTGGCTGTAGTCGAACACCTAAAGCAAAACTTGCTACATTGAACCAAATTCTTATTTTGCTCATCAATATCAGGGACCATTTCATTAAGATAAAGTTAAGGAAACCTCATCTTTATAAACAAAATCTGTTGTTAAATTAAATGTTTTTTTTACAAAACGCAAATATCCATTGTCATATTACAGAGGACACTATTTCCATGAAACACCAACGACAACGCCCCCTGCTGGCACTTTGTGGTGTTGACAGTTTTCAGGTATTCAAGATCACTGCTAAGGATCAAAATTGATCCTAAAGTGCAAAATTGGGTTTAGGAGGTCTTAAAAACGTTAGTGAAATGATCCCATGACTAAATTCCTATGCTATGACTGGACCATCAGTTGAGGCAGTGAGTGGTGGGGGGACTGATTAGCAACACAAACTGATGAAACCGGTAACATTATACTGCAGGTTTCTATCCACCGTAAAAAAACAGTACATTACAATAAAATCCATTAGTTGCTGAAAAAATCATTCTTTATTTTTAAGAATTAAAAAGGACAATTTTGGCCACATTAGCCATGTTTAGACTTGGTTAATTAGGCAGTGAGTGTCCACGTGTCAGGGCAGATGGACCATGGAAGACATGACACCTTGACCAGTCCTGATGGATTGGTGTAATTACTGACCAGCCAGCTGGCCAGCGGGACAGGCTACTACACATTTCTAGACCTCCGGACTGACCACCAACTATCCTTGTTGACTATTTGATTCATTACATTTTTACCAGATATGTTTAATTATTTTTATGTGTCAGTTTTACCATATATATGACAATAAAGCATATCTTTATTTATATAAATTTATTTATTTATTGCAGATTTAATCTTTGCCAAATGGCGAGAATGTATGGCTACGACACAGTGCAGATGCTAATAATAAACATTGTTTATTCACGATAAACCTCATAAAATATACACACGTGTCATCGTCCTAACGGATATGAGATTTCTTCATAAATATTTCACGCGCTCATTATGATTGCGAATTAAGCTGAAGATTAGCCGCTTTAACGAGGGCTCGCTATGTCGCAGCACAAACGGAAGAATGCCAAAAGAGGCACTTGGGTATTTCCTGTTCTACTGTGACACTGAAGGGGGCAAGACCCTAGAACCTTACATTAATCACTTAATGACCGACTCAGTCGGAATGCGACACTACAGTCTTTCACTGGCTCACGTACACTGAGGTTTGCACAGAGGCACACCAACTTGTGTTAGGAATGCAGGGATGTCCAGTGACGTACTCATTAACCTGTCCTAGGGTGTCCCCTGTACCATTATCATCACCATCACTCACCCCCTGACTTCATCAAAGGGTCTAGCACCCTACCCTTATTTGACCGGCCACTGACCACCCTCACACAGAAACATTACGCTCTCCAAAACAACCCCTTTCCGTGGTGCATTTATGACTTTTGGGGTAACTACAAAGGACGGGAAATATCCATCTTTTCATTTTAATGTGGTGGAAATATCCGAGAGGGGTATAATGCCCTACTTTCTTGGTGGGGTTAGCTACCCCACTGTGGTGGCAAATTCTGCAGCTGAACGCCCTGAAAATGCGGAAATATCACATTTCCACAGCGTACTCTGCTGTAAGAAACAACATCTGGTCCAGTAATTGTGTATTAAAAGTGCCATGTTTTATTACCCCGTCTACCACACTCAGGGCAAACTTTTTATTAATGGACACCAATAACATAGCCAGATAATTTATCAAGTCCCCACATGGTCCCAGGCAGTTGCATTTGTCCGCCCCTTTTTATAAGAACAGATGCATAATCTGTATGATGCCACCATGTGATGTTACAATACTTCTTGTGTCACGCAAATGGCACCCTATTGTAATTGTAAACAAAGCACCCAGCACCTTTGTCTGAGAAACCAGCAAGCCTGCACATGTGGTACACAATTCGGGAAAAAAGCACCACTTCAGTCCCCTCTTGAGAGTCCATTTTTAGCATCGTTATCTCGTAACCCGAAAGTGCCACAAACTAATAGCAGACCAGCGCCATAGAAATGCGAGAATTCTTTACAACCGCTCAGTTACGCGGCCCTCCCGTCTCTTGGAAAAGCACCACCGCAAACTGCTAATTTGTGACGAGAAAAGTAGTAGTGTGCATCATTAGGGCTGCCCGAAGATGCCCGATTACAACAACATCAAGATTGTTACAGGCTGTTGCAAACAGGACATCTAAGATTTGGACACGATAAACGTTCGACTCACACATTATGCATGACTGCATGAAATATTGTAATTATTATGATAATAATTTATCTATGATTAAAATTTTTTTTATTCTAAAGTTATATTTGTACTTAAATTTTATGTTATTTATTTTTGTGTAATTACATAATTTAAGACCGTAATGTATGTATTACATCTATATTTAACATTAACATGTAATTAGATTCTGTACTGCATTTTAGCCCTGTTACATGAATTGCACTGTAATAAAATGTACATAAATATTACTAACACCATCTTGGCTTTGAAACCTAACACAGACCCCCACTGCACTGGTCATTTGAGAAGTTTGTCATCAGACATCAAGCTGACTTAGGAGATGGTTCTATAAATACAGAGATGTGAGATGACACCTGTACAAGCTGCTGTCACCAGCCACACCAAGGTGTCGGTCCCACACCTGTCCCCATGCTTTATGGCTGCACTCTCCTTTCCTGTGACATGTCAACTGGGCGGAGACAAAGTGTCACCTGCTGCGGACAAGGCAGGGGACACCTTCAGGGGAGGTGTGGGATAGAAACACCTTCCATAGGGGAGGGGGACTGATAGAATGACATGTTCAAATTGCCAAAGGTGGCAAAGGTACAGAATGGAGGAAGACCCACAAAGGAGACAAAGACTGGGAAGGTAGAATAAATTAAGTGACCCCCCCCCCCCCCCCCCCCGCTACCCTCCCACCTTATACTGTACAAGATCAGAGGAAACAACAGTTGTGCTGCGCAGATTTTTTTAAATTTACAATCGGCTTATTTACAAGATTTTCGTCACTGAAATGTCAACAAAACATCTGACCTAACACACAGGAAAATCAGCTCACTCTCTCAATGCTGAGGACCCCAAAAGAACCTGGTCACTGATGTGGTATGTCAGTATGACAAGACTTCAAAGCATGATAAGAGGGTGTGTATGTATCAGTGGGCTGTGAGACCCCTCTGATTTTGGCGGTGTCAGTATAATAATTATGTACCACTGGAATGCTGGTTCAAGTGTATGGGGACTGTGGGTGCCCTAATTATCACTGATCCCAAAACCAACACGCTTACATACACATCATATGTCTGGCATTCCATGTGTTGATAAGATTGCAACCATTCGAGGGCAGTGTCTACGATTTGATATTCGTGTGTATTTTATGATATTGGTTACAACGTGGTGATAGAGATTTGGTAGCTAAGCCATTAATGATTACAAGGAAATGGAGATTTATCAACTGGCTTCACAGCGAACTGAATTTAGAGCCAACATAGCTCAGCTCTTATGTATACAAAGAAGGAAGCTAAAAAAAGGCATCTTTCAGATAAGAATGGGAAGTGCGGGTTCATTCAGTCTTAATATCCACCAAATTAAGTTTGCAAGAATAGAGAAACATGCCAACTGTATCGGCCTCAGTTTCAGTAATCTGTGCCTACCTTCATAATCTAAGCTGTTGCATCTAAAGGAGTTTTTAATAAACTGCATATGCGTCTGATTTCATAGTCAAAATACACACAAAGATGAAGATGATCACTATTCAGTTAGCAGAAAAAAGTATTTGTCCACGTATACAAACTATGTTTAAACACTCAGACATGAAGAAAAACAGTGAATACAAGTCTGGGTCAATTTTTTCCTGGCTGATGCATATCTGTTGACACCCTAATCTGATGCTATACTGGTTCTGATGCTGGCTGACAACTGCGTAATTCACTTTGGGTAGAAACGTGCAAATGCCACTGGGCCTTCTGGGTCTACACATTTCTGGGTCTACAAATAAATACTGGTTACAATCCTGCCAAATGGATACATCACATTTGCCACCCCACCCCCGAAATCCATCATATTTTAGTGTATTGGTTTATAAATAACAACTGGATATCTAAAATTTATAACAGCTTTTGTGTATTTTTGAAAGTGAATAACCAGGACCCAGACTGGGTTGTACTTCTGAAGTCCTCTCTGCTACACTGCCCCCTGATTACACAAATGATCAATCCAGGCCCCCCACCCTGACTGGGTGGGTGACTACATTAGCACCCCACAAAACTGCTGCAGGGTAACATAAAGGGTTGTTGAATGTGTGGTGAATTGATATCCCTGCCCACTTAAGAGAAGAGGCAACCATTACACAAAGCCATGTCAGTGGCTCACCCCCCACTGGTCAACATAACTGACCAAATGACCAACGTTCAGGCAACCGGAACAAACTGGGCAGTGGTCAAGGTGCAGAATCCCTGGTGGAACACTTGAAAGACCAGTGTAATTTCCCAGCACATGTGTTTAATTAAACAGTCACTGCCTACCAGAAGGGTATCTGGCTTGTGGCTGGGCTACTGACCATTTCACGTAACTGGACAGTGGTCATCCTCCATGCGCCACTACCCAGGAGGTCTCTATTAGGATCATGATTACCCCATTCCAGCTATAATAATAATAATAACAACCCTCTAGGGTTACTGCCAGGGAATGCCATTCCAGAACAACTCAATTGGAGTCTACCTCTAAATGTGGAACAATTCCATTTTCCCACCCTCACTTTGCCCACTTCGGTGTGAGACTCAAAAACTATTTGCCATGGGAGTAAAAGATCCCGCTTGGTGGGAAGCATGTGTAATGTTCATTGTCCCTGATACTGGGATGCTGGTTAGTTACTTTCCCCTTTCACAAACCCCATTTCCCTACCCTCCCAATTCCCAAATTTCACAAATTGTCTCCAAACCACCAATCATGTTGTGCTACCTTTCAAATAACAACATTACATTGTCATTTGTCAGCGGCTGAATTGAAATTTATCACTGAGTGACAGTTATATTCAAACGAGAGCATAATGATAGACATATGCATTTCCGAGAGCCAATTAAACATGACTCACTCAAGTTCATTGGATCAGGATCACTGTTGTATTTCCTGTATCCGGATGGATAGGATACACTAGACATGGTCGGGCATAATTGACGGCACATACCAGCTAAATCTGGCAATTATCCATCCACATTTGGTCAATCAACCTCAGCGCCAGCCACACAGCCCTTATGTGCAAAACATATCCGACCAACAGGAAATTCTACACCATCCCGGAAATGTTAGCATTTCTATTATGTGGATCATCTAAAAATAAACCACCACTTTCACTAGTAAGCTCTTTTAGAATACTGCTATTACTACCAGCAACATACATACGCACAGAACTGTTAAATTGTTGATTCTGCAAGGTTTAATTAGCCTTCCACATAATTTCTCTACACCAACAAATCCTCTGTAAAACGTGCAACTTTTTCTTGTTTTGTCTGTTCAAATATACGTTATAATTACTGGTTGTTAGCATGTCTATTTAATGATTAACTTTGTCAAGTCTGTCTAACAGTAACATACATTTCAGTTTGCATCCCGCAGATACGACATTACAGCTACTACTACCAACTACCAACGGAAGTTATCTTAACAATAAAGGTCACAGGACTAGGGAATGTAATTACCACAATTGTACAGGAGTTGAATCGCTGCCCTGATTCCATTAGATATGTGTGGTATTGATTCTCTTTCCCAGGGACGGAATCTGGCTTGGTCAGGGAAGAAGACAGAGAATGACCAGCCTCAATAACACACTACATCTGTATAGCATTGCACTGCTTCAAATACAGCAACAATGCTGTTATGGCAAATATAACAAGAATGTGATATCATATTCCAGGACAGATGTCTACCAACATATATGTATATATAAAATTAGATATTTCGATTTGCATGTTTCCAAGCCTGTCAGTAGTAATTGAGTCACAAAAGTTCAGATAGTCCAAAAATTGTGGGGAAAATAAAATGCAACATTGGCAATGCCACCGAAATAAACATTATATCATGCACAATGACATCAGAATTTAAGGCACTATGGAGATGATATCTTAGCAGCCACATCACAACACCTGAATCTGGTGGATTGGAGTCCATTTTTGATGGCTCAAAATTTCAAGCAGCACACAACGGAATGAGTATCACTATGGTTTGAACTAACCAGGGTTAGATTATGAGCCGACCCTATACCCTGGGAACGTGGGCCCATGTACACAGTGCTAACATGCCACTGTCGCCCAATATGACACAGCTGTTCCTATTGGTTACCACAGCCTTTTTATCAGGCCACGTTTATCAGCAATCAGTCTGCAGGATACAATCTCACCACCAGCCACACTGATGCCCTGACCTGACTGCCACCCAGTACCTCGGTTGCTAGGCAACTGTTGGGAGGTGGGCCACATTCAATGGCAAGGCAATTGCCATCAAACTTCCCTGTTGCACCCATGCACTTTCTAGGAGTACTGTGCACAGGCACCTGTACAGGTAGATCAACCTGGCATAGAGCTCAGTATTGTTCTTTTTTTCTCGACCCACCTGTATCTAGCACACCTGACAATCCCCGAAGGGTTCTGGCGTCTTCCTTTGAGGTGTCTAAATTTGTTCCAATTAACCACCTTCCTATATCAATCCTCGCTGTCAATGTTAGCCTTAGAACCAGGCCTCCCTGTAATTCATCCCTTACCTTGGTTTCTTATCCAGGTAATCCTGACTCTTTCCTGTATCTTATAACTGGGTCGCAATATTCTAACAATTGTAATCACGCAATCTCTGCTATCCCCTCCATAACTATAATAACTGCTTTTCAAATTTAACTCTGGTTCACACCTAATACAATGATTTTCTCCTCCCTTAGTTGTTCTTAATGTATCCCTACAGTACAATGCACAGCAGGTGTTTTATATTTATAATCTTCCGTGGTTTGTCCGAAAGGTGAACCTACCAATCATCCGACCACAATTGGGGTGTTCATATTTCAACTTAACCGGGCCAGCACACCAGGGCACTGCACCCACATTCCTTTGTGACATTCTTTAAGTTTATCTATGGAGATCACGCAATGTGAATTCAGATTGATGTTCCAGATATTTCGTTAACCCTGCACAAAATGGCCCTGAGCCAGTGCAACATTCTGCGATGTTGTTTCACGACGGACGGCCAGACAGAAATTATTTACACTTGTCCTTTGTGGCATTAACATAGTTAATTCATTCATTCATGACCTTGGTGGATTTAATATCAAGGCGGATGTAAGTAGTACAACGTTCTTACATAACGTTTAGTAAACCAGGCCCTGGGTTAAGATCATAGCCAAAAGGAACACCCAAGTAGATAGGAAAGTGCTGAGTAATATCACCCAACATTGTTGAAATCATCACAAAATAGATGTCATAAATACAGGGATTATATGTAAAGAGGTTAGGATGAATGGCTGGGGACAGCTACGTCACTGGTCTATTCACTGCAAGGACATATCAGGACAATAGACCATCAGGACATGTCTTATTGTACTTCGAGAGCATGAATACGTTCCACTGTCAAGTCAAGAGACACGCCTTACAAATGCTTTCGTGTCAGTCTGAAGACTAAAACAACATGCACTCAACCGATTTTCCCTCATAAAAGTCTGCCTGTGCTTTGGCCTTGTTAGTACAAATCTGTTACTCGATGCAATAGTCAAACTATGTCTAGAACACCGAGTGGAACTCTGATAAAGGTTGTATTATATTTTGCAGTTCACTGCACTCCAGTCTCAGCCAGTGTGTGGACAGTCAACTGGTGGGACAAAGGAAGGAGCTATAGTCAATGATGAAAGGTGGCAACTTTGTCACCCTGTCTCAAAAACAACCCCACAGGGAAGCCTGGAAGGCAACAAGGTAATCAGACTACAGAAAGAGCAATTTAATTAAACTGGTCAAGACAGACACATGGTCTGGTGCACAACGACCGCCTGCCTTGGTCAAGGGAAAAGTGAAAGAGATTTGGGGTAGGCCCCATGGCTTTCCCAGTAGCAGATGCACTGCTTGCAACAATCCCTTCAGGGCTGAGTAGCCCTGGAATCTCTTAAAAAGGGAATCTCCTGGGAGACTTTGTACTGTCTCCCTGTAACCACTGGGAGGCAACAAAACTTGATGTCCCCTGGTTCACTGCCTCCAGCCCTGAAATCCCTCCTGTTGGCAAGACTTGCAGTGGGCCAACCTCCAAGTGGGGCTAGAAACCAGGGCCATTTCACTCACTGAGAAAATAGTTATGCTCATAAGGAAAAATCTATCATTAAAGAGCATTACAAAATTAAAGAGCTTTTTCAAAATGAAAATGCGGTATATCGCGAGGATACTATTTCCCCGACATGCTACCTGTTGGAGAAACACACATACACACTCATGATACATGCACACATACCTACATATACACATGCTCACACACCCCCAAATGGACAACTCATAGCAGTAACCTAATTCGATGACATCGAACCTATCCATGTTTTTGCCGAGCTGGAACCAGTGAGAACCTGTCTCTGACGCAGCGAAACCATCAGCTGTCTCCATCAACAGTTTTTAAAAGTAGACACTCTGTCGTACCAGGGATGCGTGTCGAACTAAGCCGCATCCTTGCCAACCTGATGAGCTGTTTCCCGCGGAGAAAGCCTGTTGCGGATTTAGTATTGACAGTTTTCTGCTGGTTGTTCACTGTAGACTTGGCATAGATTCAACGCCACTGTCAAGGCATGAAAACACAGATCTGGCTCGGACTGGCCTACTTGCATTGTGGGAATTTTTTGCATGTCATAACACTTACAATCGTGCATTATCGAGTTATTTCCCACTTATGTAATTTTCAGAGAAGTAAACAAATACAATTTAAATCATTAAGAAATTCCACACACAAAAATTTGTCAATATAACAATTTTTTTCACATTTGACATTTCTGCAAACATCACACTGTCACAAAGCTGGTGTTTAATTACGAATCAGTGCATTCAGGTGTTGAAACCATTACAGCTTATACAGCCAGCCACCCAGGAATCTGCCAACTCATTTGTCACAGCCCATGCGTCTTGGCTCTGTACTGGACCACCAGTAGACCGAGTCAGACTCAACCCCAGCTGAACGCATGTCTCTACAAGATGTCTGTCTGGCTACAACATGCAAGAACACTGCATTAGTGGCATAGGTCGTTAAACAGTTGTGTTACAAGACAGTTCCAGTGTACGGATCGAGAGCGTGCACCTGTTAGACCCAGCCTGCTTGTGGCACAATGGAAGAAGTGCCACGTTAAACTGATCCTGAATGTGTTTGGAGTCTTGACACCATTCTTCTTACGTGTTATTTGTTGATGACGAAGCAACACCAGGGAGCCCCTTGTGTGTGTGCCCCCGAGAGAATAGAAACTGGTACTTGTTCAAAGACATCTATTAATCGTGTCCTAGGAACTTAATTATCATCTGTGAATGCCTCTAGATCTTACAGACACACTGATGCGTCCATTATATCAAATCTGCTAAGCACTATCAGCCAATTGCATTATAGTGTAGTCTAATAATGTTTTATCAACTTCTATAGTGCTAAAACAATATTAAATGTATCAATTACACGTACCATTACTATTAATTTTTGGACAGGGATGTTGGCAAGTTAATTCTTCAATATTTAACTACAATTCAACCCAAGCCTGATTCAGTTCAATTCTGCACATATTTTCCACAGGCACCCACAAAACTCCTTGACCTGACATCTACTGGGACGTAGACTGATGCCCAAGTTCTGCCCCCGTGTCACGTACTTACTCAACTTGGTGAGTCTGATGCAGCAAAAACACCTCCACATTCCAAACCAATGCTGCCCATGGTTAATCCAGGTTGTTGCTGACTGCGCGCGTAGATATTCAGACACACGGGCATGTAACCTTTTGGTGACTAACTACACCCGGTCTTGCAAGTTTCCGGGAGGTCAAGTGTTGCACACCACCATACGAGAAGGCTGGACGTCTACAGCGCTGGTGAAGATTTTTGTCTCCGCAGAAGATTCATGTCCACATCATCAGGGCTTTAAGCAGGATCAAATTTTTGCCAGTCAAATATTTTTGGGTGGACAAATGTAATGCCAGTTGAGAAACTTGAAATGCGTTTTTTTTTACCTGAAATGGACTACAAACACACATGTGACACATGGCATAACTAACAATATCCATGATGCTTGAATACCTTTTTGCTCCTTTTGGTACCCATCCACCCATATTTCTACCTGTCCAAAACAGGTCTTACCCATCCAAATCCAAGTTAATTTCTTACAACATAACCATATCTTGGTGCCATGAACAATATATTCCATATATTATTTTTATATCAGCACCAATATGCATATACAGCCATACATACAGAAGATAACTTGCCAGCATGCCAGTGTTTACTGAAGCTTGTCAAAGAATAAACATGCACATATCTTCTATCCTAAAGGACACTGGTAAATGCATCTTAAACATACCTCACAGCCTCTGTTATCAACCATGAACAAAGCTGGCTCTGTTTGGAAGAGTAGCATGGTGCACCAAATGTTTATTTTGTCTTGTATATGACGACTTCCATTGTCAACTATCAGTGCATATGCACACATCACTAAGCGTTCTGTCTCTGATCAGGGTAGACTGTACAACTTTTCTGAGACCCTGTAACCCTTTTTTTGCTAAGATAAATTTATGAATGTCTTTCTAAAGAAATGTGTATTCACAAAAGAGCTGTCTTGGGGGTGAAACATGTTTTGATCAAAATATTTCTTTAACCAATATTATCAACATTAATATATTCATTTACCAATAAATTTCCTATTCTAATCCATGCATTTAATGTACTCAAACAAATCAAATACATAACATACAAGTTGCCCTATTTGACCAGCGTGTATTTGATCCACACAAATATCAAATATATAAACTGGCATAGGTCGAAAATAATACAAATTTAGCAGGTTCTAAATACACATTTGACCCCAGACCTGACCAAGAGTGGACTACAGCCATAGCATTAGTGACCATTATCTGGGCAAAGTTAATCAGACTTATGACCAGCCACTAGACGCCAGCTGATAAGATAGCCAAGCAGCACTACTGGCAGTAAGTTAGACAAGGAATGTCACTGAAGCTGGACAACTGGTCACATTTGTACAATCAGTAGTCGATATGGTGTGTCACCATTGGGCCTACTGCTGTTAAATAAGCATGTGACCAATTCGATACAGTCGACACCACATGCATTTCCTCAATACCCACCTGTTATGAATAGCAGGCACTAAAGCTGACTGCCAGTCACACACAATACACATCTCCTGTTTCAAATGTTACTATTCCAGTGTACAAAGCTTCCGGTTTTTTATGTTTTGCTGATATCAGAGTGCAGACACAATGGCATTGACGTGTAATTCCAGTGTCATGAATACCCAGACCATGAGTTGCAATTGAACTTTGTATTTATGGGTATGTACTATGCACCGGGGTAGGAATGCATATTGATATTTAAAATTGAACCAGTAGACCTAGCTATTTAACACTGAATTAGAAATATAATTGGGGTGTAATTTTTATAATTTTCATTAAATGTGTGGTGTAACTATCAGTGTGACATGCAGACGTCAACTGTTACTAAGTACTGACCAAGGGGCATATATGTGCATATACTGTTCCATTTATATCAGTCACACTTATTCACTTCCAATGTTTCTGTTATTACAATTATCAAATTGGCCTGACACCTCAGGTGGGTCACTGACCACTGCACTGAGTCCTTTACAGAGCTACTGTACACCCCACACCCTAGTCACTACCCCAGCAGGGTAAAGAAAACATGGCACACTCCAGAGTACCCACTGGATTAGCCCTGGAGTGGAAACAATGACCAGCCAGTTGTAAGCCCCCTAATGAGATCTCTAAAGTCAGCAAACTATGGGGCAAACTATGTAAATAGCTGGGGGGGGGGAGAAGCCAGATAATGAGCCAGCTCAACCTTGCCTAATCACCCCTCCCCTGCCCAGTCTGCCCAGACAAAGAGAAGGGTGACCAGGACTAATGAAGCTATTTATGCCAGTAATACACAGCTAATGAGCTCAGAAGTGAATTGCATATGCAAAGTGGCAACATTATGCAAACCGCCAAATTAGTCCTGTTTCATATCTGGGCCAGTGTCACCAAAGACTTACTCCTGATCATGATGACATCTGTCTAATCATAGCCTACTCCTCTGATCTTTACCCAACCACACATCATTAATCCAGCATAACTTACAATACAACTGCAGAATCACTAAGCTGTCAACGAAGCCTGTATGCCTTCTCTGGCATTTCCAATTGGTCCCGCTCTTCTTCTGATGTTTGACAAACTTGCTCACTGTCCATCAAAGGACACAGTACATACCTCAGTCTGGATAGCAGCTACCCACTGGTGCCACACAGACTACCCTGTGACCCGGCTAGGTTAATTCCCACATACTTAACCCCGCCACTATTAAAACCACCTTACCAATATTGCTAGGATGTTAATCCTGACTGACAGTCCAGCCCTGCTGTCGCACCACCCATGCCATGACAACCTAGTGATAAAAATACCCCAGTGTTCAGCATAATCATGCCATTTTGACACGCTTCTAGGAAGTGACCCACCCTAAATATATACCCACGCGTAACGCATACATTCCCACGTTCCAGAGGTTCCAATAGTTATATGCAAGGCAGGAATCCGCTGTCATTAATAATCAACTGTTTTTATCCAGGAGTCCCCGTCTACAACTATCAGTCTTGCTTTCTCGCCTTCTCTATCTGTAGCTGTCTACGCCCGAGGTGTCTGCAACATGCAGGCTTTTATGATTGATTAGGGTGCCTGACTCAATACAGGTGTAGCCAGGCATTGACCAAAAACATTCATATTTAACAAACAAATTTCTGCAGTGGAGCAACATTTGAATCTTTTCACCCAGACATTTTTCCACTCAATATATTGGCATCCGTCTTCATGAATGACATGCTAATTCTCGAGTGTAATTAGATTTTCAGTGTGACAAGCAACTGTCGAAAGATATTTACTTCTACATGCACACTGGATCGCTAGAGGATCGATCTTGACATACCACTGGACTATGGCATGTGTCGGACCAGACTGATGGTGCTCTATGTTGCTCTATGTTCCTTCCGACAAACACTTGAATTGGCGGCAATTGCCTCTTAGCGGTGGGGGGGGGTAGGTGGTGATGACACTGGTACCTGATAGCCAGCATGTTCGCTGCGACTTTAACTTTGGAACGTCTCAGATTTGTCCATATGCCATAATCAAAGGGGACCAGGATTACAATCAATACAAGTTTGTCACTTGGCAACCAGGACTGGGGAGAACGAAGACATGTATAGTCCACTGGTATTGTTTTCTAAGGGCATGTTTTTAATTAATTAACTGAATCCTTGTTTTGATAAGAATCCAAGGGTGTGAACTTCACCACTGATCAATCGGACAAACCCACATATTAGAGTGTAAGCTAATGGGAATAAACGTTGCAATACCTGCAGTGTTATTTCTTGTTTATTAGTGCTCCTCGCAATACACATCGGCCTAGGGGACAGGCGACACCCCCCACTGATATTTCTACACGCTGACACACCGCAGACG
>CAXIVS010000341.1:15000-17738 GCA_964035775.1 Osedax frankpressi | reverse complement strand
CGATGTCGTGGTGGAGTGGTAATCCCGGTATTTGTCTATTAAGGGTATTGGCCCGATAAGTCTGTCTGAATCCGCCTGAAAAGTGATGACTAGTTACTCGCACATGTGCATACCTGTTGAGCAAGGGTGGCATACGCGTATGCCATCAAGATAATCTTTACCTCTACGTAGCGCCCGCTGGACACAGACCAACGGAGGCGATGTCGTGGTGGAGTGGTAATCCCGGTATTTGTCTATTAAGGGTATTGGCCCGATAAGTCTGTCTGAATCCGCCTGAAAAGTGATGACTAGTTACTCGCACATGTGCATACCTGTTGAGCAAGGGTGGCATACGCGTATGCCATCAAGATAATCTCTACCTCTACGTAGCGCCCGCTGGACACAGACCAACGGAGGCGATGTCGTGGTGGAGTGGTAATCCCGGTATTTGTCTATTAAGGGTATTGGCCCGATAAGTCTGTCTGAATCCGCCTGAAAAGTGATGACTAGTTACTCGCACATGTGCATACCTGTTGAGCAAGGGTGGCATACGCGTATGCCATCAAGATAATCTTTACCTCTACGTAGCGCCCGCTGGACACAGACCAACGGAGGCGATGTCGTGGTGGAGTGGTAATCCCGGTATTTGTCTATTAAGGGTATTGGCCCGATAAGTCTGTCTGAATCCGCCTGAAAAGTGATGACTAGTTACTCGCACATGTGCATACCTGTTGAGCAAGGGTGGCATACGCGTATGCCATCAAGATAATCTCTACCTCTACGTAGCGCCCGCTGGACACAGACCAACGGAGGCGATGTCGTGGTGGAGTGGTAATCCCGGTATTTGTCTATTAAGGTTATTCAAGCCTGCACGGTCTTTCGGATCGGTAATTTTGTTGAGCCTGCCCGAGGCGCATCGGGACTGGAAAGGAGCGTTATGCCTACTCGAGACGACGCTCGTGAAAAGGTGAAAAGGCTGTTTGAGAACCGCGCCAAAGGTGTTGATTGATATAGACAGCAGGGCGGTGGCCATAGAAGTCGGAATCCGCTAAGGAGTGTGTAACAACTCACCTGCCGAATCAACTAGCCCTTAAAATGAAAGCCGCGGTAACGATATTCTTATGCCGGTGATGAAGCGATGTGATTTCTACGCAGTGCTCCGAATGTAAAAGTAATGAAATTCAACCGAACAAGGGTAAACGGCGGGAGTAAATACGATTAAGGTTATCGAAATCTAACATTGTGAACAACGAGCGTAGAGACTAACGTGCGGGTACAAGTTTAACGGAATTTCTATCGAAGATCATACGAATACTATGAGTTTAACGTTAACGTTAACGTTAACGTTAACGTTAACGTTAACGTTAACAGACAAAGTTTAATATCGAGGACCCGAAGACGAAGTTTAATATCGAGGACCCGAAGACGAAGTTTAATATCGAGAACCCGAAGACGAAGTTTAATATCGAGGACCCGAAGACGAAGTTTAATATCGAGAACCCGAAGACGAAGTTTAATATCGAGGACCCGAAGACGAAGTTTAATATCGAGGACTCGAAGACGAAGTTGAATTAATTGGTGAAAGTTGATTGCGGGTGTTATTAAATTTACTTTAATAATACACATTTCAGCCGAAACCAAACCCTGAGCATTAAAATACAAAACATTTTAAATTTTGATGCTTCGGGGGGGGTGGGGGTGATATTTTTTTAAATATTTATTATAAGGTTTTTATGTCGGGTTTTTTTTACGACCATAAAAATTAATAAAATATTTACAAATACAAAAATTAAAAAAAATTTTAAGGATACAAAAAATTTACGAGTTAAAAAATTTACAAGTAAAAAATTTTTACAAGTTCGAAAATTTTTATAATTGCGAAAAATTAATAAAATATTTACAAATACAAAAATTAAAAAAAATTTAAGGATACAAAAATTTTACGAGTTAAAAAATTTACAAGTAAAAAATTTTTACAAGTTCGAAAATTTTTATAATTGCGAAAAATTAATAAAATATTTACAAATACAAAAATTTTAAAAAAATTTACAAGTAAAAAATTTTTACAAGTTCGAAAAGTTTTATAATTACGAAAAATTAAGAACATTTTTTTAGAGTCAAAATTTTTCGAATTTTCACAATTAATAAAATATTCACGTGTACAAAAATGTTAAAAATATCCAACTTTGAAAATTTTCACAAATCAGAAATAATTATAAAATGTTCGGAAGTACTTTACGTATAAAAAACCATTTCACCATGATAAAATCATAGTGAAATGGTTAAAATTTTTAGATAATCAAAGCTAGTCAAAACAATTTTCATTTGTATCAATGCAATTTTTACTTATGCAAGTAAATCAAACCAATTCACCGTGATATAATCGCAGTGGAAAGGTTTATTATTTCACCAATAAGCAAATAATTAATTAGGCAAACCTAACTAATCGAAGAGAAAACTATTTTGATTTCGCATATAGGCAACGAATTAATTAGGCGAACCTAACTATTCGTGTTCTGAGACGGACTAAGAGTTTTCAACTCGGTAAACAATTAATTAGGCAAACCTAACTAATCGAAGAGAAAACTATTTTGATTTCGCATATAGGCAACGAATTAATTAGGCGAACCTAACTATTCGTGTTCTGAGACGGACTAAGAGTTTTCAACTCGGTAAACAATTAATTAGGCAAAACTAACTAATCGAAGAGAAAACTATTTTGATTTCCCATATAGGCAACGAATTAATTAGGCGAACCT
>CAXIVS010000341.1:0-5000 GCA_964035775.1 Osedax frankpressi | reverse complement strand
AAAACCTTTGCAATTATATATATTTTTTAAAAAATCGAGTTCGACGCTCCGAAATTCGCCAAAAAGAGATTAGATTGGGCATTAAAAAAAGGTTTGTTCAACAGCCGCTATTTTTATAATTTGTTTTCTAAAATGCCGTAATAAGTCGGGAGAATTAAAAAAAAATTTCCATGAAGCCGAATAACTTAGTAAAATTTTTTGTGAATTTTTTTTATAAAATTTGACTAAGTTTTTCGGCTCCATGGAAATTTTTTTTTTTTTAATTCTCCCCACTTATTACGGCATTTTAGAGAAAAAAAAAAAAAAAAAGCGGCTGCTTAACACGATACTTTTTTCCCTTGCCCGTGAGCAAGCTTTTTTCGCAAAAATCGGAGCTTCGAGCTCGATTTTTTGAAAATTTGAGTAGGACGGAGACTAAAAAAATTTTCAAAAAAAATATTGTACTTTTTTTAATTAAATAATTATCTTCGTATTAATATAAGGTCGGACAGTTTGAATGGTCATACAATTCGCATTACTTTAAGAGTTATTGAGGTCTAAAAAAAAAAAACAAAAATTCAACCGCCTATAACTTTTTAACAATTGATAAGTAAAAGTTGCGACATAGCTATTTACACTAGTTAGAACAGAACGAATCATAATCCGTAGCTAACTAAAAAAAAAAAAAAAAAAGTCGTCAACTGCACCTATGTCAAAAATTGAAAAAAACACGTATTTTTTCGCGAGGAGGCCCACGGGCCTCAAAAAAAAAAATTTTCGAGACAAAAAATTTTTTTTTATTAAATATTCATATTTATTCATATTCAATTTCTCCGATATCCTGAAATAACTCGAATACAAATCGTTCGTAATTGTTTCGGTTTATCGGGGAGTTTTATTTAAACGATACTGAATAATCGTTGATTTTGTACATTAAATTGTATTTAGCAACGCATATTGTATTAACCAACTAAGACGATTAATCATGATATCCTTGGCGGCAGTAACTATGACTCTATTAAGGGTATATGACCTGATAAGTCTATATGAATCCGCCTGAAAAGTGATGACTAGTTACTCGCACATGTGCATACCTGTTGAGCAAGGGTGGCATACGCGTATGCCATCAAGATAATCTCTACCTCTACGTAGCGCCCGCTGGACACAGACCAACGGAGGCGATGTCGTGGTGGAGTGGTAATCCCGGTATTTGTCTATTAAGGGTATTGGCCCGATAAGTCTGTCTGAATCCGCCTGAAAAGTGATGACTAGTTACTCGCACATGTGCATACCTGTTGAGCAAGGGTGGCATACGCGTATGCCATCAAGATAATCTTTACCTCTACGTAGCGCCCGCTGGACACAGACCAACGGAGGCGATGTCGTGGTGGAGTGGTAATCCCGGTATTTGTCTATTAAGGGTATTGGCCCGATAAGTCTGTCTGAATCCGCCTGAAAAGTGATGACTAGTTACTCGCACATGTGCATACCTGTTGAGCAAGGGTGGCATACGCGTATGCCATCAAGATAATCTTTACCTCTACGTAGCGCCCGCTGGACACAGACCAACGGAGGCGATGTCGTGGTGGAGTGGTAATCCCGGTATTTGTCTATTAAGGGTATTGGCCCGATAAGTCTGTCTGAATCCGCCTGAAAAGTGACGACTAGTTACTCGCACATGTGCATACCTGTTGAGCAAGGGTGGCATACGCGTATGCCATCAAGATAATCTCTACCTCTACGTAGCGCCCGCTGGACACAGACCAACGGAGGCGATGTCGTGGTGGAGTGGTAATCCCGGTATTTGTCTATTAAGGTTATTCAAGCCTGCACGGTCTTTCGGATCGGTAATTTTGTTGAGCCTGCCCGAGGCGCATCGGGACTGGAAAGGAGCGTTATGCCTACTCGAGACGACGCTCGTGAAAAGGTGAAAAGGCTGTTTGAGAACCGCGCCAAAGGTGTTGATTGATATAGACAGCAGGGCGGTGGCCATAGAAGTCGGAATCCGCTAAGGAGTGTGTAACAACTCACCTGCCGAATCAACTAGCCCTTAAAATGAAAGCCGCGGTAACGATATTCTTATGCCGGTGATGAAGCGATATGATTTCTACGCAGTGCTCCGAATGTAAAAGTAATGAAATTCAACCGAACAAGGGTAAACGGCGGGAGTAAATACGATTAAGGTTATCGAAATCTAACATTGTGAACAACGAGCGTAGAGACTAACGTGCGGGTACAAGTTTAACGGAATTTCTATCGAAGATCATACGAATACTATGAGTTTAACGTTAACGTTAACGTTAACGTTAACGTTAACGTTAACGTTAACAGACAAAGTTTAATATCGAGGACCCGAAGACGAAGTTTAATATCGAGGACCCGAAGACGAAGTTTAATATCGAGAACCCGAAGACGAAGTTTAATATCGAGGACCCGAAGACGAAGTTTAATATCGAGAACCCGAAGACGAAGTTTAATATCGAGGACCCGAAGACGAAGTTCAATATCGAGGACTCGAAGACGAAGTTGAATTAATTGGTGAAAGTTGATTGCGGGTGTTATTAAATTTACTTTAATAATACACATTTCAGCCGAAACCAAACCCTGAGCATTAAAATACAAAACATTTTAAATTTTGATGCTTCGGGGGGGGGTGGGGGTGATATTTTTTTAAATATTTATTATAAGGTTTTTATGTCGGGTTTTTTTTACGACCATAAAAATTAATAAAATATTTACAAATACAAAAATTAAAAAAAATTTTAAGGATACAAAAAATTTACGAGTTAAAAAATTTACAAGTAAAAAATTTTTACAAGTTCGAAAATTTTTATAATTGCGAAAAATTAATAAAATATTTACAAATACAAAAATTAAAAAAAATTTAAGGATACAAAAATTTTACGAGTTAAAAAATTTACAAGTAAAAAATTTTTACAAGTTCGAAAATTTTTATAATTGCGAAAAATTAATAAAATATTTACAAATACAAAAATTTTAAAAAAATTTACAAGTAAAAAATTTTTACAAGTTCGAAAAGTTTTATAATTACGAAAAATTAAGAACATTTTTTTTAGAGTCAAAATTTTTCGAATTTTCACAATTAATAAAATATTCACGTGTACAAAAATGTTAAAAATATCCAACTTTGAAAATTTTCACAAATCAGAAATAATTATAAAATGTTCGGAAGTACTTTACGTATAAAAAACCATTTCACCATGATAAAATCATAGTGAAATGGTTAAAATTTTTAGATAATCAAAGCTAGTCAAAACAATTTTCATTTGTATCAATGCAATTTTTACTTATGCAAGTAAATCAAACCAATTCACCGTGATATAATCGCAGTGGAAAGGTTTATTATTTCACCAATAAGCAAATAATTAATTAGGCAAACCTAACTAATCGAAGAGAAAACTATTTTGATTTCGCATATAGGCAACGAATTAATTAGGCGAACCTAACTATTCGTGTTCTGAGACGGACTAAGAGTTTTCAACTCGGTAAACAATTAATTAGGCAAACCTAACTAATCGAAGAGAAAACTATTTTGATTTCGCATATAGGCAACGAATTAATTAGGCGAACCTAACTATTCGTGTTCTGAGACGGACTAAGAGTTTTCAACTCGGTAAACAATTAATTAGGCAAAACTAACTAATCGAAGAGAAAACTATTTTGATTTCCCATATAGGCAACGAATTAATTAGGCGAACCTAACTATTCGTGTTCTGAGACGGACTAAGAGTTTTCAACTCCGTAAACAATTAATTAGGCAAACCTAACTAATCGAAGAGAAAACTATTTTGATTTCGCATATAGGCAACGAATTAATTAGGCGAACCTAACTATTCGTGTTCTGAGACGGACTAAGAGTTTTCAACTCGGTAAACAATTAATTAGGCAAACCTAACTAATCGAAGAGAAAACTATTTTGATTTCGCATATAGGCAACGAATTAATTAGGCGAACCTAACTATTCGTGTTCTGAGACGGACTAAGAGTTTTCAACTCGGTAAACAATTAATTAGGCAAACCTAACTAATCGAAGAGAAAACTATTTTGATTTCCCATATAGGCAACGAATTAATTAGGCGAACCTAACTATTCGTGTTCTGAGACGGACTAAGAGTTTTCAACTCGGTAAACAATTAATTAGGCAAACCTAACTAATCGAAGAGAAAACTATTTTGATTTCGCATATAGGCAACGAATTAATTAGGCGAACCTAACTATTCGTGTTCTGAGACGGACTATTCAATCGTACAGTTTTCAATTACCCGAAGAGAAAACTGTTCCTACAATTAGGAAGACTTAGAAAATTAACATAGTCGTTATAGAAAAAATCTACCTAATACTACAGTTTAAATAGCAAACGAAATAACACCACCCTTGTGGTGATATTAGATAGCAAAGCTAACTAAATAGTTGTATTAGATAGATAATCTATGTAATGCAGTTATCGGAAATACTAACGGAAGTATTAGTTCCCCTTTAACAATGTATCAATTAGGCAAAGCTAACTAACGATAGGTATAGATAGAATATCTACCACATAACTACCTGATAGGATTCTATAGAATCACCGAGCGGACAGACTAAACGGACAGACTAAGCGGACAGACTAAGCGGACAGACTAAGCGGACAGACTAATCGGACAGATTAATCGAACAGACTGCTCGGACAGCCTAAACGGACAGACTAATTAGACAGACTAAACGGACAGACTAAGCGGACAGACTAAACGGACAGACTAAACGGACAGACTAATCGGACAGACTTACCTACCATGTTCTGCTTGTTAAATTAGGCTAACCTAACTAACTGGTAGGATTTAATGGAATCACGGAGCGGACAGACTTACCTACACTGGTTCTGCTTGTTTAATTAGGCTTACCTAATTTACTGGTAGGATTTTAGGAATCATGGAGCGAACAAACTTACCTACACTGATAAGATTTAAATAACGGAACACCAAATAATTGATGTTTTTTTGACGAGTAAGTCTAAGCTTACA